>JANKOE010000006.1:3378358-3392702 GCA_026284465.1 Erythroxylum citrifolium | reverse complement strand
GATAATGCGGACAACAGATTGATTAGTTTTTATGGAAAAAATTTGCATTTTGTTGTTAAATAGAAAAGTGATTACGCGGATTGATTAATATTTAATAGAAAAAATAAATTTTATAGAATTCGTAAATATTGGTTCTAATTAATTTTTTTATTTTGTAGTTATGGAAAAATATTTTAAAAAATTAAGACCGACTATTCAGTCATCATGTGGTTTAAATCAAAATGTTAAGAAAGCATCATGTATTCCCTTTGTTTTATTTGTTAGTCAAATTGTCATTACTTTTATCAGTTGCTACAGTCACAGTGGAAAGGGCTTTCTCCGCAATAAAAATTATCAAGAGTTCACTTCGTAATAAAATTGGAAATGACCTATTGAATGATTATTTAATGTGTTACATTGAAAGAGATGTATTTGCAAATATTGACAATAATGTTGTTATGAAAAGATTTCAATCTATGAAAAGTAGGCGAGGATCATTGTAATTTTAGCTATTTTATATTACTAATAAAACTGTATTTTTCTATTTAATTTTGATATAAATTTTTTTATAAAATTTATATTTTATTTGAGCCCGTATCTCCGTCCTTGGCTCTGCCACTGCCACTGATACAAGAGGTGGGTACAATTTGTTTTCTAAGATAAGGCAGAGACAGTATTAATAATTTTATTAGGGAACTCTCCCTCCAGAAAAAAGGTACACCACTACATAGCAATTAGCGGCTAGCTATGGATGTCTCTCCTCTGTTCGGTGCTACAAATTCTGCTATTGCAACCTTGTGTCGTGTCTTCTCGTTTTCCTTATCATCTTGTGGACATCAAGAAGTATTATTGGGAAGTCAGGCGAGAAGAGGACAGCTCCTGAAGCTGGAGGCTCATGGCCGACGTTATGTCGGTAAATCACCTTTTCATCTCTACAAGAGCTTTGTTAGATCCATTTCTTCTCTGTTCCCATAATTTGTGTAACTCCTTTATCGACGCCCTCGCCTCCGATTCTCGTGTACCTTTGAAAATTTCCATCCGATGCTTGGAGAGAAGCTCGAATGTGGCTATCTTACGAACCTGACGCTGGAAAGGGCCGTATGGGCCTAACCCGAACATGGAACCACCATAGGTCAAAACCTCCAGCGCAAGAGTTTTGGGACGATTGGCAAATACTCTTATCATTGGTGGTGAAACATTCCTTGAGATATTCTCAGTTGCTTACTACCAAAGCTCGATGCACACCCATCTTAATAGCCCATACGGCCCTTTCTGGCGTCAGGTTCGTAAGATAGCCACATTCGAGCTTCTCTCCAACCATCGGATGGAGATGTTCAAAGGTACACAAGAATCAGAGGTGAGGGCGTCGATGAAGGAGTTACACAAATTATGGGAACAGAGAAGAAATGGTTCTAACAAAGCTCTTGTAGAGATGAAAAGGTGGTTTACGGCCATAACCATAAACGTTATCTTAAAGATTATTGTTGGGAAGTCCGCAGGATACGAGACTGTTGACTTATAAAAGTCTCATATTGAAGAATTACAAAGACGGCAGAGGCTTCTTAAGTTATAAAAGGAAAACCCCTTCACCTATCTTAGGCATCCCAAAATTGTCTTTCATAAGATAAAAATTTTTTCTCTTCTTTTGTAGTATTTTACTTATATTATTTTCAGAAAATAGTGAAATATTAATTTAGTAGTGTCCGAAGTAGGCATAATTGGCTGAACTTCGTTAAATTCTAGTGTTCTTTATTTGTCTATTTAATAGCTATCGTTGGATATAATTGTAGTTAATTATTGTGCTATTAAATTACATGTCTAGGAAAATTTTGACTAAAAATTTAGAATTTAAGTGGGTCCGTCTGTGACCCTCTAGCCTTTCCTGAAAATTTACCTGGTGTGATTTTCTAGTACAATCGTTCACACTTTATTCACCTATGCAATAGTAGTCAAGGTGAATTTGTCATTATTGGTGGAAATTAATCAGTAGTTTTACAATAATTAGTATCAGAGTCAAGGATTTTTCTTAGCATGCTCTGTGGTTACAGCGTAGTCTGATCTTTCACGTCAGAAAAGATTTATCTTTGGGCTTTTGGCATTCTGCATTGACAGCTATTGAATAGAAATTGTAGCAGAGATGACAGAAATCAAATATACGACTGCACCAACCACGTCGACAACTTCTACCTCGTCTATTTTAGCAAGGGCTGCTGTGACAAATGCAAGATTTGTGATTGAGATTTTTGATAGTACAGGCATTTCGGCATATGGCAAAGTGAAGTTCAAGACGCTCTTTTTGAGCAAGGTCTTGACATTGCCGTTGAAGAAAAGAAACTAGACGATGTTGAAGAGAAAGATTGGAAGACTATATATCGTTTAACATATGGTACAATTCGATTGTGTCTTTCAAGAGAGCAAAAGTATGCTTTCTCGAAATAAACTTTCGCATCTAAATTGTGGAACGTGTTGAAAGAGAAATTTCTGAAGAAAAGCAATCAGAATCAGCTTCATATGAAGAAGGGACTGTTTCGTTTCTCTTATATTCCGGGTACCGCTATAAATGATCACATCACCAGTTTTAATCAATTAATTACTGATTTAATGAATTTGGATGTGACATTTGAAGATGAAGATCTAGCTTTGATGTTGTTGGGATCCCTTCCAAAAGAGTTTGAGTTTCTTGAATCTACTTTACTTTATGGGAAGGTTAATGTGTCTCTTAGTGAAGCTAGAGCTACTTTGTATAGTCATGAATTAAGAAGAAAGATAAAGGAAGAACGTACAATTGGAGCAGCAGAAGCTTTGGTAGTCAGAGGTTGTTCACAGAGACAGAATAAAAAAAGAGAGGGAGATCAAAGTCGAGGCTCAAATTGAGCAAAGATGAATGTGCCTTTTGTCTAGAAAAAGGGCACTAGAAAAAGGATTGTCCAAAGCTGAAGAATAAAAACAAACTTGATAAGGGAAAGGCTGCTGCAAATTCAAATGTTGTTGAGTGTGAAGATGTAGACTCAGATCTTTCAATGGATGGTACATCCTCAATAAGCTCTTATAGTCCATGACTGCTCAATTCAGGCTATAGTTATCTTATGGGTCCCAATCGGGATTGATTCTCTAACTTTAGAGAGCTAGAAGGTGGAGTTGTTTACATAACGAATGACAATCCCTGCACAACAAATGGGTTTGGTTCAATTTGGTTAAGAAATCACGATGGAACAACCAGGACTCTGATTGATGTCAGATACATGCCAATTTGACGAAAAATCTCATTTTTGTGGGAGTCATAGAACCAAAGGGCTACACTATAAATGCAACAAATATAGTAATGAAAGTCATCTCTGGTGCACTTATGCTAATGAAAGGAATTCGAAGAAACAATAACCTGTATTATTACCAAGGTAATGCAATTATTGGAACAGCAGCAATAGCTTTTAATGATGATCAAAAGCTAGAAGCAGCTAGGTTGTGGCATATGCACTTAGGACATGCAGGTGAAAATTCTTGAAGATATTAGTCAATCAAGAATTGTTGAAAGGAGTTTGGGTCTGTAAATTAGACTTTTGTGAACATTGTATCAAAGGGAAGCAGACAAGAGTGAAATTTAGCACTGCAATCTATGATACGAAGGGTATTTTGGATTATGTTCACTCTGATGTGTGAGGACCTTCCAAAACAGCTTCTTTGGGAGGAAAACACTATTATGTGTCCTTTGTTGATGATTTTTCCCAAAGAATATAGGTGTATACTATAAAAACTAAGGATGAAATGCTAAGAGTTTTCCTCAAATGGAATAAGATGGTGGAAACTCAAACAGGCAAAAGGATCAATTGTTTCTATACAGATAATGGTGGGAAATACAGGAGTGATCTATTTTTAAAAGTCTACGAATATGAAGGTATTGTCAGATACTTCACAGTCAGGAATATACCACAATAAAATGGGATAGCAGAACGTATGAGCCAGACATTGCTGGAGAAAGTTTGGTGTATGCTATCTAATGCTGGGAATTTTGGGCTGAGGCTGTTACATACGATTGTCATCTCATCAATCGTCTTCCGTCAACTGCTATTGGTAGTAAAACACCTTTGAAAAAATGGTTTGAAAAACCTACTACATATTATGATTCCTTACATGTTTTTGGTTCCACTGCATACTATCATGTTAAGGAGTCAAAGTTGGATCCACGTACAAAGAAAGCTATTTTCATGGGGATCACCTATGGTGTAAAAGGATATCGTCTTTAGTGCCCAGAGTCAAAGAAAATAATTTTCAGCAAGGATGTTTCCTTTGACGAATCTACCATGTTAAGCAAAATGTTAAGCAGATAGATGGTACTCCAAAACAGGTAGAGTTTGAAGGAAAAATTGGTACCCCAGTAAATGATGAAGCAGATGTAGAAACTCCTATGGTAGAAAAGGAGCCAGATGAAGAAGAGGCTCCAACACAAGAACCTCCACAGCAACAATTACCAATTGCATTGAGAAAGCCAAAAAGGAACATTCAAGTACCTGCTCGTTATATTAATATGGTGGCTTATGCATCTCCAATTGAAATTGATGACATTCCTACCACTTATAAGGAAGCAGTCCAAAGTTCAAAAGAAGATAAGTGGATGACAGCGCGTGTCGAGTGCACTGCAAAATTTTTCTGACTCTGCACACTAAAATTTGTAGTTGTGGTAAGTCGGATCGAATTCACAGGGAAAGTTCGGTTAATTCTCGAAATGAAATTAATTGATGCAAGGAAAATAAAGGGGGTTTTTTTGGTTTTAAAACAATTTAGAAAATTAAAGTAAAATTAAACTATCGAAAACAAATTAAAAATAATAATTGAAAATGAGAAAAGTGTCGAGTATGAGTAAGGTCCGGTTCTAGGGTCAATCTCGGCCTACGCACAATCAAGTATATTTCTTCATTACAAAGAGAAATTGAGAGATTGAAGATTTAGCTAAATCAGGAGTTTGAAATGAAGGATCCTGGTGAAGCCAAGAAAATTCTCAGCATCGAGATAAGTAGAGAAAAAAAGTTAGGGAGACTATGTTTGACTCAAAAGCAATATTTGAAAAAGGTACTACAACGTTTTGACATTAATGAGAAGTCAAAACCTATTAGTACTACGCTCGCTCCTCATATAAAGCTCAATGCACCCTATCTCTAAAGAAAGATGCAGAATGAAAATACATGACTAAAGTACCGTACGCAAATGTGGTTGGTAGTGCTATGGTATGTACAAGGCCCGACATTTCACAGGCAATTGGGGTTGTGAGTAGGTATATGCATGATCCTAGAAAGGAACATTGAAAAGCTGTGAAATGGATTCTACTATACATTCTGAACACCGTAGATGTTGGTGTGGTAATTCAGCGGGATAAGCAAGAGGGTTAATGTGTAGTTAGGATATTGTGATTCTGACTATGCCGGTGATTTAGATAAACGTTGATCAATTACTGGCTATATGTTTACTCTTGCAAAGGCACCAGTCAGTTGGAAGTCTATCTTACAATCAACAGTTGCTTTGTCGACTATAGAGGCAGAGTATATGGCAATTACAGAGGCTATGAAGGAGACAATTTGGCTTCAAAGATTACTTGATGAATTGGGAATTGGACAGAAGCATGTCAAAGTACATTGTGACAGTCAAAGTGTTATTCATTTAGCAAAGAACTAAGTTTATCATACAAGGACGAAGCACTTTGATGTCCGTTATCACTTTACACGAGAGGTTCTAGAAGAAGGTGGAGTAGTAATCCAGAAGATTAAGACCACTGAGAATCCTGCTAATATGTTGACAATGGTGGTGACTACGGTTAAGTTCCAACATTGTTTAGACTTTATCAATATTGCTAAAAATTGAAGACGGGCGCTGTAAAGCGCATTTGAAGACACTACTAAAGATGAGTTTTGTGAGAGATTTGAAAATGTGGAATATGTCAAGGTGGAGAATTGTTGACTTATGACATATTTTGAATCCCATATTGAAGAATTAGAAAGATGGTGGAGTCTTCTTAAGTTATAAAAGGAAGACTCCTTCACCTATCTTAAACATCCCAAAATTGTCTTTCATAAGATAAAATTTCTTCTCTTCTTTTGTAGTATTTTACTTGTATTATTTCTAGAAAATAGTGAAATATCAATTTAGTAGTGTCTAAGGAAGCAGGCATAATTGGTTTAAACTTGTTAAATTCTGGTGTTCTTTATTTATCTATTTAATGGCTATTGTCGGGTATAGTTGTAGTGAATTCTTGTGCTATTAAATTACATGTCTAGGAAAATTTTGTTTAGGAGATTAAAATTTAAGTGGGATCGTCTGTGACCCTCCAATCTTTCCTGGGAATTTACCTGGTGTGATTTTTCAATACAATCGTTCACACTTTATTCACCTAGGTAATAGTAGTCAAGGTGAATTTGTCAATATTAGTGGAAATTAATATGAAATTTCACAATAGAGACATCAAAAGAAAAAGAAGAACAGGGTAGTCATCAGACGTTGAAACAATCGTTCAGGGAATTTTTCGAGATGACAGGAAGGCTTGCGTTGTCTGATGCTCTACCGTATTTAAGGAGGTTCGATATTAGGGAACATGAGGACATGAAAAGAACTGCAAAATAACTTGCCATTTTCGTTAAAGAATGGTTAAAAGAACATAAGCAAAATATTGCTACCGTGGATGGTGAAAAAGACTTCATGGAATTGATGCTCAATATTGTTTAGGATGTAGATGCATTTCCAGGTCGAGATCTTAATGCTGTGAACAAAGCAGCTTCCCTAGTATTAAACTATCTTCTTCTCTCCTTTTATGTTAAATTACTCTCCTCATTTTGATGAAAACACCTACTATAACTAAAGAATCAATTATAATTTGTATTTATAGAAGACTTTTGTGTAGAGATATAGATTATGTCAAATCAAATTTAAGATCTACGTGATAAGGATTGAAAATAGGGTAAAAAAATATAGACCTCCTTGATAATTTAAGAAACTTGAAAGTACTTCTTTTAGTTTTTATTACTTTTAAAAAAACTTCTTCTCTTAGATTACAATTAAAAAATAACGATAAAATACATGTAGTATAAAAATAGACGTTGACTAATCAAATATCACTAATATAATAATTCAACTTAGCTCTTAAACCTATTTTAAATCAATTAAATTTGACTTAAATTAATAATTTAAGATATTTATAATAAATTATTAGATTGAATCAGATTTAATTAGTTTAGTTTGAATTTAAGAACTAGGTTGAATTATCATATAAACAACATTTAATTAGTTCACGTATGATATTTATATTATATGTGTTTCGTTGTTATTTTTTTACTGAAGTCTAAAAGAAAGCTTTTTAAAAATTGGTAACAAAAAAGAGTTTTTTTAAACAATTTTAAAGATTATGATATTTTTCTAGGACTTTTTAACTATGAGGAAGGTTTATGTCTTTTATTTTAGAAAACATAACAAGCTAACAAACATAACAAAATTGAGGACTAATTTTATCATGACAAACTTTACAAACTTTGGGGATTAGCTTTATTATCCTCTCTCAATTTAGTAGGTTTGTTAAAAACTATCAATTTGCAATTTATGTAATGAAATTTTTTCTTTAATGTAGGCTTTGTTAAGATGTCAACACTTTGATCATTGATTGAAAGATATTACACGTGAATTCCTCACTTAGACACCCTATCACGAACATAATGGAAATCAATTTTCAAGATGCTTAAATGAAAAATGGGAATAATTATAAGATATGTAGTTGATAAAACAATAGGCCTTGACAATGGAACTATATGTATCTCTTTGAGAAGAGATTGGAGCCATTAAACTTCAAAAACTGTTGTTGAATAGCTCAATTCTTTACCTATATGGAAGAACATAGCAACTGCCTTTTATTTTCTAGAATACCAAGCAATCATATTCGGTGCAATATAAATACTTAGACCTATTATTGATTTTCGATCATTCTTATTACCACCTTAGTCTGCATCATAGTAGGTGGTAACTTGAAAATTGATTGTTGCCAGAAGAAACAACTCATGATTTATGGTCCCTTAGAGATACTTTAGTATTCGTTTGACTTGCATCCAATGACACTTCAATGGTTGATGCATATACTGAGATATTTGGTTAACCCCATAACAAATATCAAGACGAGCTATAGAAAAATATTAGAGTCCACCTATCATACTTCAAAATAGAGTAGGATTATTTAAGAACTTAGTGTGTGATGAAATTTATAAATCTTTAGCAATGTTTGCTTTATGTAATTCAAGAAAACCCACTTATCCAATTCAAATGGTCTATTTTTTACCTAGTCACCATATAGTGAATTTTTGTAGCTATTAGACACTTCGTATTTTAGTCAAATAAGTCAACTAATAAGGGAAGTCCAGTTGATGTGGTGTGATGTGTAGGAATTTGAGGAGTTAGGCCATGGTTGAACAAGTTGTATTGTGTGATTATTAAGCAGTATTAGGATTATTCAGTACAGTGATAGTATAGGTTTGATTTCAATATGTTGAGTTTATGTGATGAAGTTGGTGATTGTATTTTTGACGGAGGAGTGTCAGGTTTAGGTAGTTTGACTAATATGGATGTGTTCAAGTGGAAATTACAGTTTTTAGCTAAAGGGGAAGAAGAAATGTGGGTAGAAAAAATAATGGTAGTAGGACTGGTGTTGTTGAAGGAAGACCATGAAATCATAGCAACATGTGAAGCACCATCATCAGTTTGTTTGAAAATGAATGTCTATTCAACAAACACCACACGTATAAACTAGCAAATTTTATTGATGGAAAAAGTTAGAAAAATATGTATTTTACTATAAATTATTATACCTACCTTATAAAAACATAATTTTTGAAACGATTCGATAAATTATTATGAGAATACGCAATTATAGATAACAAAGACAACAAAATGTATGAAGTGTATTATAAATAGGATTTTGTTGAAATAATTTATGATATGGAATGATATTATTTAATGTGAGAAAGGGCATTCTATTTATTAGATAAATCAATGTTTCAAATGTATAATTCTAGTATTCATATCACACAGAAAAATGATGTAATAAGAATAAACCAATCCTCGTAATATGTATATGCTTCCTTTAGTGCATCCACTTTGTTTAGGGTGTTAGGGGATAAAGAGCTTTAGATAGTACTATTCTAAGTAAATTGGAAGTTAAGGCTTGATATTCACAACCCATTTCACTTGAAAAGAATTAATAAAATATTGGAAAAATATTTTAACCAAATGATGAAATTTAATAAATACAGTGCTAACTTTAGACTTAAATTTTAGAAAATAAATCCAAGTGTATTTACTATAATGATCATAAAATAAAAATATTAATAAGGAGAAGGTCCTCATAAATCTAAACAAATAAACTCTAATTGCCTTTGTGTAATATAATTGGAAAAAGGTAACTTATGACTCATATTCATAGAATGAGCATGACTCAAATTGGAAACTTTATAGTCAACAAATTGAATTTTATTCCTATGCAAAACATTGTAGGCAATGCACATAATGAGGATGTATAAGTCTTGAATGCTAGGTAGAGAGAGTGTAAGAATAAGCATGAATAGGACAGCTTGATATATGATGGGTTTAAGTAGCATGGTGTACAACCCATATTCATTATGTCTTTTATGCAACTATTTCTTCGAGTGAATATCCTTAATCACAAATTGGTTAGTGAAAAATTGAATAGACATATTATTAGCTTTAGTAAAAGAATAAACATAAGCAAGTTGTTGCAAGATCGTGGAACATATAAACTATCACTCTAGTGAAAGGTACAACTAGATTGACAATAAGAAGAGTTAATATCAAAGATTGGGATTGTTTTACTATTGCAAATTTAGATTTATCAAGGCCTTAATGCTCATAACATGGTGTAAAATATTTAATGTTAGGTGTAAGATGATTTGTGGTTCCATTGTCTAAGATCCATTAATGTTTCAGTAAGGGTTTGGGTGTAGAAAAATTGGCATATGACTTAAAGGTATATGGTTGTTGTTGATTGAACCTTGAAGTTGGGCATTGCCTGGCTAAATGACTATGGCCACCTCAAGTATGACATATCTAGGTTGAAAAATCAATTGAAGATCCTTGAGAACCAATAGCTCCTTGATGATGAGAATATTGTGTAAATAACCTACCTTTAAAATGGGTTGAATAGGTATTTCATCCCTCACCAACATTTTAACTACTACAACCTTCATAGGTAGAAATATGTTGTCAGGATAACTAATTTTAAAGTGTTTAACGTTTGAGATGTTTTTTTAATTTTAGTGCCTAAGCTTTAAAAATTTTCAATTGCGTAACCAACCTTTTAAAATCTTAACAATTCAATTCAAAGTGTTAGTTTTGCTAACATGGCCAATAAATAGGTATCCACGTGGCATTTAGTAAACATACCATGTCAAAAAAAAAACCTTGTGAATTGAATTGTTAAAGTTTTAAAAAGTTAGTCACTCAATTAAAATTTTTAAAAGCTTAGACACTAAATTGAAAAACTCTCAAAAGGTTTGACACTTTTGAACATGTTATCCCTTATGTTGTTTACCACTAGAATTGGAAGAAAATGATTGTTGATTGTTGATATAATTAGATGTTGGTTACACAACTTCCTTTGATAATACATCATTAGACAAATTTTCTTCTTCATTTAATAGTAACCCAAACAATTACCATAAGAAACATGGTCAATTCACTATTTTAAACCATAAACAAAGGAGCAATATAACACTCTAAGGCCATTAACTATCATATATATAATATCATTTTCAGTTACCCCATATTGTAAATTATAAGTTGATCAAACATGCCTTTCGCCTATTGTATATATTATATAACAGTCTCATTGTTCTCTTTTTTAAAACAATAAAATTTAGACGTAATGCTTCAAACTTGAGCTTGTCAACCTGATGCATAAGAGGCTAAAAGCTTTTCCTAAGCATGTCATATCGTTGTTGCACTTATAACTTATGGTATAAATCTTTTTGTCAGGCATATAATGATCCAACTTAGCACTAATTGATTCATTTAAAACTAGGTATCAAAAAGGGAGTTGGGGTCATTTTTTGTTATTTTTGGCCAAGGTGTGTTTGTGCCATCTATATGATGTGATAAATTGTAGCTATTTAGCAAAGGAAGGAGTTATGCTTGCCACAACAAATAATTGTGATAATTAAGTTTGTTGGGAAGCTAGTTAGTATGGATAGGTAAGGATGTGATGTTAAGTCAAAATGACTTTACGTCTAATAATTTTGATGAAAATCATATGATAATAATATTAGAAATTGTTGAACTGTTTTGATCAGGAACAAACTAAGATGGAAGCGGAAGCAAAAGTAAGACGGAAGAAACTAAGACGAAGCGGAAGCAAAAGTAAGACGGAAGAAACTAAGATGAAACGGAAGCAAAAGTAAGACGGAAGGAACTAAGACGAAGCGGAAGCAAAAGTAAGACGGAACAAACTAAGACGAAGTGGAAGCAAAAGTAAGACAGAAGAAAAACTAAGACGAAGACTCGATACTACGTCGAACGGTTAATCAGTTTTGAGTTAGTTACAGAACTCAACTGAATAACGGTTTCTACAAGAATCAAGAAACAAGAACAATGAAGTAGTTATCAAGAAGCAGTTGAAGACGAAGGCTATAAATATAAGTCGAAGTCGAAGACTGAAAAAGTTAGTGAATTAAGTTAGAAAATTTTGAGTTAGAGAATTTAGCGAAACACTATATTCATTGTGCGAAACACTAGAGCTATCATTACTGTAACAAAGCTCGCAATATCTTTCTATAAGAAAGAAGAAAAGTTGAGAGCCTGAAGAGGCTAAGTGAGCGGAAACAATATTTGGTGTAAGAGACCTAAAGAGGCTCTGTAAAAAAGAATACTTGTACATTTGAGAAGAATAGCAAAATCTCAGAAGAGTTATGAGGACTGGACGTAGCCCACGATTTGGGATGAACCAGGATAAAATCGTTGTGTCTACTCTTCGACTTTTAATTTCTACTGTTTTATACAAGTATATAGAAGTTAATTGTAATACATTGTGATTTTTACCTAATAAACATTGAAAAAGCAAGTTTTTAACGAAATATAAAAGGGGATTGTATTCACGAAAAAGTATACACAATTCAACCCCCCTCCCCTTTTTGTGCATTTTGTATATTGAACGTAAAGTCTATACTAACGCGTGATTTACTTCAATTGGTATCAGAGCTCATTGTCCAAGAACCACCGTTACAAAGTGAGGATAAAGATCCATGGTAGAATCACATGTTTATATAGCTGAAGGCGCCTCCGTCACTAGACCTCCTGCGTTCAATGGTGAAGATTACCATTACTAGAAAGACAGGATGCGGCTCTTCATTAAATCTACACATATTGATCTTTGGGAGATTATCGAGAATGGACCGTATACACCGATGGATGATGAAGGAAATGTCATTCCATGTACCAGATGGTCGGCTGATCAAAAAGCAAGATTCCAACTTAATTCAAAAGCCAAGTTCTTTCTAAGTTGTGCCCTAAGCAGAAGTGAATAAGATAAAGTTCATGGATGCGACACTGCGAAGGAGATGTGGGATAATTTATCCATCGCATAAGAAGGCACCAACCAGGTGAAAGAGTCCAAGATAAGCATTCTTGTACACCAGTATGAGTTGTTCAAAATGAAGGAAGATGAGTCTATCGATCAGATGTTTAGACGATTTCAAACTATCATAAATGGACTTAAAGTTCTTGGGAGAATCTATGATAATCAAGATCATGTTCGGAAGATTCTCAAAAGCCTACCAAAAAGATGGAGACCGAAGGTCACCACGGTACAAGAAGCTAAAGATTTGAGCGTATTAAAGCTTGATGAATTGCTTGGTTCCTTAAAGATACATGAAGTGGAGCCTGATGCAGAAGATAAACCCAGACGGGACAAATCTCTAGCATTAAAAGCTAGACAAAAGAATCACAAGACTCAGAAAAAGAGAAGTTCATCATTAAAAGCGTTAAAAATTGAAGAAAGAAAGAATGATGACACAAGTGAATCTGAATAAGATTCAAGCGAAGAAGATGATGAATTATCTTTTATTTCGAGAAAGATCAAATGTATATGGAAGAAGAAAGCAAGAGGAAACAAAAAATTTTCTTTTAAGAAGAATAGCAAAGATGAAGGCAAGAATGAGAAAACATCTGTCATTTGCTATGAATGCAATAAACCTGGACACTACAAGTCTGAATGTCCATTGCTGAAAAGAAAATCAAAGAAAAATAGAGAAAATAAGAAGAGCATGATGGAAACATGGGAAGATTTGGATTCGTTCGAGTCTGATACTGATTTAGAAGCATCAGTTCAAGCAAACATTTGCTTGGTAGTCGAAAGAGAAAGTGACGAGGAGGTAACCTCTAACTTTAATGAATTACAAGATGCATATTCAGAACTGTTAGAAGATTCACTTGCAATACTTAAGTAGTATAGATTGTTAAAGAAAAAGTTTGTAGAAAACTTGAAGTACATGCAAGTGTTAGAGAGAGAAAATATCTGCCTGAAGAAACAAGTAGACGATATAAAGAAAAAGGTAGCTATAGATAGATCTGAGGAAATCAGTCAGCTGAAACAAAGAATTAATAACCATTCAGCAAATCTATCAACATTCACTGAAAGTATAAAAAAGATGAATAACATGCTAGGAAGATACAAGCACCCTAATGATAAGAGTGGTTTAGGATTTATCAAAAACAATACTCAGTACAAAAAGAATTTCGTTTCGTATAAGAAGAAAATTCATTAGTCGTCTTATTATCATTCCATGAATCATTATAAGACTAACCCCAAAGGACCTAAGAAAATCTGGGTACCTAAGAAAAATATAATATCTACTACAGATCTCCTTCCTTGGAAAAAAGCAATCAACACCAATGGTATTTAGACAGTGGATTCTTGTGACATATGATAGGAAGAAGGTCTATGTTCCTAGATTTTCAAAATAAGAAGGGAGGATCGGTAACTTTTGGAGACAACCAGCAGGGCAAAATAATTGAAATCGATAAAGATTCTTTTGTGTCTATTGATAATGTTCTGCTAGTTGATGGTTTAAAACATAATTTGATTAGTGTCAGTCGATTATGTGATTCTAGTTTTGAAGTATCCTTTAATCAAAATTCTTATGTAGTAAAAAACAAGGACGATTTCATATTCTTTTATGCCAAAAGACGAAACAATCTTTATGAAATCAATTTAGAAGATTTGCAAAGTCAAAATATTTCTTGTTTTATATCAACAAATAAAGAAAAACTGATTTGGCATAAAAAGCTAGGTCATGTTAGTTTTAAACATATTTCCAAGTTGATTAAACATGATTTG
>JANKOE010000006.1:3180302-3206809 GCA_026284465.1 Erythroxylum citrifolium | reverse complement strand
TAGATTACACTTCCCTCATCCACCTAGAGGTTTGTGATGGATAACTTAATACTTTTTTATTTATTCTTAATAATTAAGTGATTCTTTATTTATTTATTTTTTAATTTGGAATGTAGGAAAATATTATTTGGTAGATGCAGGATATCCTTACATGCATGGTTATTTAGGACCATACAAAGGTGAAAGGTATCATCTTCTTGATTTTCGACGCACTGGTCAACCAAGAGGAAAGAAAGAAATATTCAATCATGCACATTCTTCTTTAAGATGCACAATCGAAAAAACATTTGGCATTTGGAAAAATAGGTATAAAATTTTACGTCAAATGCCAAGTTTTCCTTATCTAAAGCAAGTTAAAATTGTAATTGCTTCAATGGCCATTCACAATTTTATAAGGTTAAATGCTTAAAAGGATGAAGAGTTTTTTCCTTATGATGAAGATAAGGAATTACTTCCTACAAATGAAGAAATCAATGAAAATGAAGACGTTGAAGGAAATCATTTGGACGAGCCACAAAATAACGAGATGAATGATGTAAAGGAACATATTGCAAATCTTCTTGTATTACGTTAAAATGCATAGTTTATTATGCATTTAACTATTTCAGCTTCAATATTTATTTTGGGATTATAATATTATTTAACTTTTTTACGTGTTTTAATATTTATTTTTCATATTAATTTTATTTCCTACAAAAAAATGAAACATCTCTTTAAATTATTTCCTACAAGATGATTATCTAAAATTTCCTACAAGATGGTTATCTAAGAATTAAGTAACCGTAAATATAATATATTGTACTTTACATATTGTTTAGTATACTTTAAATATTATTTAGCATAAATAATTTTATTATAAAATAAAATATAATTAAAAATAATAAAAGTGTCTTTTATTTTTATGTTGTCAAACAGTCTACTGTATGAAGCTCTTTTAAAAAAACTGTTTTTTTAATTGACAGCTAAACAGTCAATTGACTTTTTTAAAAAGCTTTTCTCAGAAAAGCTCTACTGACAAAAACTCTGCTAATATAAGTTCATTCAAAGAAAAGCTCTACTGACAAAAACTCTGCTGATATAAGTTCATCCAAACAAGCACGAAGTAACTATTTGATTAGTGTCAATGTGCAGGGTAGAATTCTATATGCAACTTGTAAATTGTACGATGAATTGCTCGAGAGGAATGAGATAACGTGGACAACATTAATTTCAGGTTTTATGAGATGTGGGAAAGCGAAGAAATCAACATGATATTTCGAAAGAAATCCATACAAATATGTGGTTTTCTAGAGTCTAGACAGCGGCTATTTGTGTGTGCGTACAAAATAGGTTCAGTCTTGCAGGTCTAAAGTCGTTCTTGAATATGGGGTCAGATCAAAGAACGTTGCTTTTACTTCTTGGACTGTCGTTAAAGGATGTGAATGCAATGATATGATGTGGACTAAAGAATCTTAGGTCAAGTTTGAATGGTGAGTCTTGTGAGTAAAGCTTAGTGTATTCTCACATGGGAGAGATTTGTAAAATAGACAAAAAGAAAATATAAATTATCGTATGATTGATAGAATTTTGATGAAATTAAATTTTTATTAATTAAAATTTTAATTTAATTAATTTTAAAAATATTAAAAATTAATAACAGCAACGACAATAACAAGAACAACACCTAGTAAAAATCCGGCTGAAACGCAAAATCTGAGGAGATTCAGTAGTGTGAAACCTTACCCTTAACTAATAGAGAGACTATTTCTAAACGACTCAGAAAGGGAAAAGTAGTAATAATAATAATAATAATAATAATAACCTATTAAGCTAACTACGAGAGACAAGAGTTAAAAGATTTAAGAAAACTATCGATATCTTTTTTCGAAGGATCCTTTACTTGTATCCTAGTATGTTAAAGTTTTTTATTACAGATCATGTCCTTAGTAAGTACCAAAAAATTAATATACTATAAAATGTTAGAATTTCACTTAAATTTTAGTAAAATGATTAAAGTCTAAAAAGAATTTTTATCCTTAACAAATTTACTTTAAAATTTATTAAATATTATTTAAGATGCTTTATTTTTTATGAAGTGCTTTACATTCCACACAGAATAAATCAAATAGGCACTAATCTTGGTGTTAATGGATGAGACTTAAAAATTCCTCCAATGCCAATCTTCGTATTCATCAAGACAATCATTTTAGGCTTATATCGTGCATGCTCAATTATTGTAATTGTCTACGATTATAACATAATCCGCAGTTTATTATTTAAATCTTTGCCTTAAACTTATCAGATCTCTAAATACTAAAAACAAACATTTACCTGATTTTAGATGATGATATTCCTTACAGTGCTTGTATGTTCGTATTCAACTTGCACGAGTAGAGTACGGTTAAAGCTGGTTAGCTTCCCATTATTATGAAGCATGACGCAGTTCTGAAGTAAGAAGTCTTGACTCCCCACAGTTTCAGCACGTGGCCGACGGACTACTCAATTCTACATAGAAGTTTCTTGACAAGCTGCATAGAACACTTGTCTATGGCGCCAATGTCCGCAAAAGAATGGCTTCCCAATGGTGCTTTAATAATAAGATTTTCTAAAAACAAATCGCAGAATCAACGTGACAATCGAGTGCTGAAAATGACAAGTTATTCAAATTTCTGAATAAGTTAACATTCAGAGGCCCACAATCATTAAATCCAAAGACAATAATAGAAAAAGAATAATAAAGAACACGAGAAGTTTATGTTCACACATATATGGATGTCTTTTCCTTTGCCTTCTGATGCACGGGAAAACTGGGGTGCTTGGTTGGGGGTAATGAAAAAAAATGTACGGAAATGGAATGAAAATTTGTGTTTGGCATCAAATTATCGGGTAACATTTTCATTTCCCATTTTTTGGCAATCCTTCATCCTCTAGTAATTGAGAGGAATGAGAATCATTGATTTATTCTCCTCTTATAAGGGCTTTATGTAACTAATTAATAATATTTTAATTAATTACATTATATTTAATTAAAATATTATTATTAATTAAAATATAATTTATTTTCTAATTAATTAATTACAATATTTTTTATAAATCAACCACTATCAATAACAATGATAATCATTCCTTCATTTTAACCCACCATCATAATTATAATGATTATATCCATTCTTATTCCTCACTATATTCATTCTCATTACCATTCTCATTATCTTATATAAACCAAGCGTCCCCTCCTGAATTTAGGCTAATCGAGCAAGGCTAATCATACACGGGAAGAGATAAAGATGTCACATGATGTTTGTTTTTCAGTGCTCATAAAATATGGAAAAGAAAGGGACGAGTGGATAGTGAAAAGAATGATGTCAAGTTAGGTGTTGATGACGTTTATTTCGATGCTAGTGTTTATATCTCTTGTGGGTTAAAACAATAAATGATCGTTAATATTTGAAAGGGGCGGAGAAAAAAAGAGTCAAGATCTTCTTTCTAATATTATGGTGTTTTATTGTGTCCAATAAATCTTAACTATTTATTTATGTGAGTTCCGCATGAGTCCCGCGTGGGTCTCTCAAAATAAATGACTGAGATTTCATGGGACAGAATAAGATAGAGTAATATTGGACAGAAGATTTGGACTTAGAAAAAAAGATGCCTATTTCGTAAGTAATTGTCAATTAGTCAATGTAATCTCTTAGTAACTTCATAACTTAATGAGTCAAAGATAGAAAGTATGTGTTTTCCATCGTACCCAAAAGTAAGGATGCAATTTGATCAATAATAGGCATTGTCATATTTTACATTTGAAGGTAAGTCTTGGAATAATGAGTAAAGTCGCCCTTTTTTTAAAATACAAAAGTTCATTTTATGCTGTAACCTTTGGAAATTTCATAATTTAATCCTAAAAGTCCATGCCCGAGTTGATTTATTAAAAGTTTCTGAAGAAGGCACAAAGCCTCTTCCGTATAAGGCAATTGCCATTACCACATCCTTACACATTTCATCATCACCAATTAGTTATATACCAAGAAGCTTAAGGATGGCCCCATTTTCGCACACAAACCCCATCCAACTAGCTACTAAGCAGTAAGTAAGTAACCAAGCATTCATTCATCATCTAAAGCTGTTACGGAATCACACATTTCCTACGAGTTATGTACAACATATAGCTAAAGACATTACCAAGAGTGAGGGTCAAAGGAGTTTCATATGAAAAAAGTAACATTACAAATGAGTATACTTTAGAGGAAAAGCGAGAAACTTCCTAGAAAAAGAGGGTTAAATTGATCATGAAGGGTCTCGCAGTTCAATGTGGTTAGGTGATGCTATTTCCTATCAACAGAAGACCAAAGGAGTGTGAAAAGAAGAAACTCTCCCCATATATCTTTCTACCACGCATTCGTTCCAATCCAAAATAACAACCTTAACCGCTGTTCTGTTTCTGACAAGTCAGCATATGTTCAGTTCGTTCATTCAAGGCAACATATCAATCTCAGAGTCAATCATCTCCCATCTCTTGACCACAAGCCATTCTTGTTCTCTATATTTCAACTTTTACAAATTTTGTTCAGTCTGTCAAGACCTATGCAACTTGAAACATGACCTTTGCAGCTTCACA
Source organism: Erythroxylum citrifolium (assembly GCA_026284465.1). NCBI lineage: Eukaryota > Viridiplantae > Streptophyta > Magnoliopsida > Malpighiales > Erythroxylaceae > Erythroxylum > Erythroxylum citrifolium. The sequence continues at coordinate 3,202,215 of JANKOE010000006.1, read as the reverse complement.
TACCTTCTTCTTCTTGGCAAACCTTGTTATTTCACTAGTCTCAGCTGATACATCATCAAGGTGCAACCCAATATGTGGCAAAAACCATCTTCCATACCCTTTTGGATTCTCGCCTGGTTGCCTTATTCCTTTGAATTGCAGCTCCACCGGCGATTTATTCATGGGAGAGTTTCCGGTCTACTCTGTAAATGAAGATACTATAAAGATCAATCTTGAAACCAATTGCACCAGACCTGTTCAAGTCCTGCAAACTCTCTTTTCCAACAACTACCAACCAAAATCAACAAACGCTATTCTTTTGCATAACTGCACGAAAGTCTCATCCTGTAATTTAGCTCCTTTAAACGTGGAGACTCATTTTGGGACGGTTAAATGTTCACGGGATAGTAATATTAGTTGCTTCAATAAAGAAACTAGCGATTATTTGTTTAACCACAGTGCCTTGCCTAAACTTCTCGAGCAGTGTCAGTACCTTCTGTCGTCGATATCTGCGGCGTTTTTCCAGCATGGTCATCTTATGTCTTTGGATGTTGAGGTGATGGGTCTAACATGGTGGCTTCCAGGTGACTGCAAGTGTTCAAAGGATGCTGACTGTACAAAATTCAATACTTGGAACGGAAGAGGGTATCGATGCAAGTGCAGAGATGGACTAATCGGCGATGGATTCGCCAGTGGAGTTGGCTGCCGGAAAGGTAAGTTCGGTTCCCATAATTGAATGAAGTAATGGTATGAGCATCACCTACCTACCTGCTAATGACTAACGTCAAAAGGAAAAAATTTGTTTAATAACACTTGCATCACTTATGATTGTTACGTATCTTGCAACCCATTATTCAGGATTTAAGATGATTTTACTTCTCTTTTAGATATTAGAACTTTTAATCATGAACTTCTTTTGGTTTTCTATTTTTCTTTTGCCAAATCGTTTCGTTTGGAGTTAAGGACAAGGATCTATAAATTCTAACACTCCAACTCGAGAGCATGTCTTGGAAGATTCCAACTAGAGTCAAACATATAAACCTCCCATCGTCTAATGGCAACAACTTGCAACTTCTCTCTATCTCTGTGTTAGACGTAACTTGGGATGACGGCTGAGTTATCACTCCAGATCTTCTGTCCAATTTTTGTGGTGTCTTATTATGTCCAGTAAATTTTAGTCATTTATTTATGCGAGCTCCATGTTTATTTATATGAAGCTCATACGGGACTCGCATAAATAAATGACTGAAATTTACCGAATATAATAAAATACCGTAAAAGTGGACAGTAAATCTTGTCCGCACAAGTGAACCTCCCATCGTCATGTAGCTTGGCCTAGTGAGTCTATGTTGTCCAAAACATATAGTAACGTTATGTGGGGACCATGTTTCCTCTTTTCACGTGTGTTTAGGTAAGCAATCATGGACTTTAGCATGCACAATAATTGTAGCTTAAGAATACCCACTATTCTTGCAAGTTTAACAATGAGACTTATCAAGATGATAGATAGAATTGTATCATCAGTGAAACCATTTGGTTTTAGCCCCAAGGTTGAGACATAACATTTTGTACAAAATTTCACTTATTAAGAGTTTTAGAAAGATTTAAATAATCTTCTATCTTCAGGGAAAGATGGATCTTGTCAAAGTTTGGGAATTATTAAACTGATTAGTTAGTATAAGACAAAAGGTGATTATGTATTCCTATGCAGAAATCTAGTAGGTTAGGGATTAGGATGTTCCTTTAGTCAAATCTAATCACACCAAAATAGAAATTTACTATACTTTACTCATTGGTAGATAGAAAATCCGATCTTATCACTAATAAAAAATTATTTTAAGTACAAAGTTTGAGTAAATATTGATGACTTAACATCAAGAAGAATTGAATCTGATCTAAATAATGATCAAATTTTACCGAACTTTCTTGATAATATTCATCCAACTCGTACCAAAGGCCTCAATTTCTTTGTCCAATTTCTTCTGTACCAACCCTGTCTCATTAATCTCAACCATTTATTTATGTAGGTCCTATATAAATGGAAGGTTGAGATTAATGAAATAGGGTTGGTACAGTGAAAGTTGGACAAAGGATCCTATTTCAGACACGAAGCCCTAGCCCTATTTAACACGCACATCGATGTCTGTATTATTTCAATGCTAGGAATGCTATTCAATTTGCTAATTGGAAGATTTCAAAACCAAATTTCAACAACTATATATCTTTATGTTCTTAATTGTACATTAGCTCATTAGTTTCGATGTTTGTACCTTCTATTATTACCATGTATAGGATTAAAGTATTCATCCAGCTCTAGACAATTTAATACCGTTTATCTTACTTTACTAATTTTTCTTTCCTGTGAACTCTTCAGATTGCAACGCTAGAAAGTACTTATCTGGTCACTGTGGAGGGGAAACTAGAATCGCTGTTCTAACTGGAGGTGATCTTTCTTATTACCAAAATAGAAGGAACTAAAACTTTTACATGTTAAACATCGGTAGATAAGTTGCAACATTAAGCCTGCGAAGTGTTCATGTTTCAGGTCTTGTAGGTACAGCAGCAGCTTTAATGGCCTGCATGTGGCTATGTTGCTGCTTCATCCGGAGGCATTCAATTTGGGCTGCAAAAAGTTACAAAAGATGTTGCATTACTAAGGCTACAGACATTAGTATTCCCGTCTATCCCTACAGAGAGATTGACAGAGCTACAAGTGGTTTCTCAGAGAAACAGAGGCTTGGAACTGGGGCTTATGGAACAGTTTATTCTGGTAAACTCCACAATGATTTCTGGGTTGCAATTAAGAGAATCAGACAGAGAGATACAGATAGCATTGAGCAGTTCATGAATGAAATCAACCTTATTTCATCTGTGAGCCATCCAAATTTAGTCAGGCTCCTAGGTTGTTCCATAGAACGAGGAGAACAAATCCTTGTCTACGAATTCATGCCTAATGGAACTCTGTGCCAGCATTTACAAAGAGAGATAGGTAAGGGACTTCCATGGCCGATTCGGCTTGCAATTGCCATTCAAACTGCTCAAGCTATAGCCCATCTACACTCCTTCGATCCTCCGATTTACCATAGAGACATCAAGTCAAGCAACATACTTTTAGACCACGATTTCAGGTCCAAAGTTGCCGATTTTGGTCTTTCCAGACTTGGCAGAACAGAATTCTCCCATATCTCAACTGCCCCGCAAGGAACTCCGGGGTATCTAGATCCACAATACCATCAACACTTTCACCTTTCGGACAAAAGTGATGTCTATAGCTTTGGAGTGGTTCTTGTTGAGATTATAACAGCAATGAAAGTGGTGGACTTCTGTAGGCCTCAAAATGAAGTTAATTTAGCTAATTTTGCTACTGACAGGATAGGAAATGGGAACCTGGAAGAGATTGTAGACCCTGTGATTGATCTGCATAGCGATGCCTGGACCCTATCTTCGGTGCAAAAAATGGCAGAATTGGCTTTTAGATGCCTTGCATTTCATAGAGACATGAGGCCTTCCATGGTGGAAGTTGCAGCTGAACTGGAGCAGATATTGCTTAGTGGACATGCTTCTTCCAAGGAAGCCAACGACATGAGCTCAACAGAGATATCTCCTTGTTCTTTCTCATCCAATGCCAGTGAGACGCCACTAAGCTTCAGTATCAAGAAAGCTGAACTGAAACATAAAAGTTTGCTTCTGCTGAAGACACAGGCTACTAGTATGAAATCACTGGAAGTAGCAAAAAGTGGTTCACCTGTTTCTGTTCAAGATCCATGGTTAAGTGAGCAAAGTTCACCTTCATGAGGCTGCTTGCTGAATAAATGGAATAACACTTTTTATTGATAGCTCAGCTTAATCCCTACCCGTGAATATGTTAACTTTTACAAAAATAAATATTAAATATATATATATATATTAAATATAAAATCAATTAATAGTTATTATGTTTAAAAATGATTTATTTTATATTAATTTTAATAAATTGAGTTATTAATCCAAAACTTGAGATACTTTTTAAATTTCAATTATAATATGGCCTAAATTTTAATTATATAAAGTTTTAAAATTTTATATTTTATAATTTAAAAAATTTTATCTAAACAGTATTCAATACTAATAAATATCTTACCAATACTAAACTAGTGCATACGATAATCACAACTTGGACTTTAAGAATGCGGCTTATGCAAGTAATTATGCTCGTACTAATTATTCTTACTTGCTGCAATTAGTTGGTTGATTTTCGATTAGGCCCAATAAACCCAAAACGCAGGTCCACAATCGGAATCATGACTATTGTTGTCAAATACCTCCTCCAACCGTTGCATGATAATTAAGGATGTCAAAAAGGGCTGGAGTAAGCTGATAGGGTTATGAGTTAGAAGTCGGGCGGACTCGATTGTTACTTTAAAAACAATATTGTTTTGTTAAAAATGATATCATTTTTTTAAATTTTCTAAAAAATTATATATGAAGGGTCGCGGGCCGCCAATAGGGCCACAGGCTACGGGCCACATTGTCCCAGAGTCTAGCAAGGAGTAGATAGACCCGGCCCGGCTCGCCCTATTGACATCTCTGATGACAATTTATGGGTCAAAGGTTGAATTTATGTTTATTTTTACCGTAGTTTGATTTTAATTTAGGTTTTAACTTTTAATTTTAAATAAAAATAAAAACTATTTTTAATGTATGTTTTTATTATAGGTGGTAATAATATATTAAATAAAAATTCAAAATACAATATTTTATTTTCTTACATAATATTTATTAATAAAATTATCAATAAAATTATTTTACTTTATTAGAAAATAATTTTAAAATTAATATTTAGTAATAAATTAATATTTATTTTAAATATATTTTAATTATTAAATTAAAATTTTATTTCAAATTTATATATTTGAAAATATTTTAGATTTAAATATATTTATTAATAATTATTTAATTAATTTACCTATAAATTAAATAAATTATTAAAATATTCATATTTTAATTAATTAAATATAATATCAAGATAATTTTATTAATAAGTAATATATTAAATAATTAATATGTAATTAATACAAATAAAAAATAAAAAGTATTTTTTATAAATTTCATAAAATTAAAAATTAAAAAACTCAAATAAAATAAATTTTATTGAATTTAAAAAATTATAATAAATGCAAAATAAATAGAAAAAAGGGACTAAGTTTAGCTAACACAAGAAGTACACAACTCATACTACTGTTGTCTTTAAGGTTTAAGGTTTAAGCCTTCTGTGAATAAGAAGGTAAAACCTCAGTTACTGTTTTTACTAAAACCCTAAACATGGAAATGCAATCGGTGTTTCATGGGAATCCTCCTCCGACACTAAAATTATCTGCTCATCGTCTCTTGTCCCGTAAACTTGTAACTTTACATCCTTAAAAATTCTATCTTGGTTTCATGGTTTGAATGTGAAGGTTTTTCATACATCCAAAAGAAGCATTTTAACTAATCCTCTGTGTTTCTTAGGTTCTTGCAAGCCATGTCAGACTCAAGGATCAAGCACTTCAATTGGGAAGTGCCCAAAAATGTGCGTATCGGTATTAATATTGTTGTTTTCGGAATTGGCGCAATTAGATTCACATTCCTGTAAATTTCTGCTTTGTTAACTCTGCTTTTTGTTAATTTTCAGTGTATATGCAGTCTGGTTTGAAGGGTGGATTAAGAGGGTTGTCAATGCCAATGTTGAAAAGAGTAGTCGTAATGAGTGGTTCTGGCTCAAATTCGAGTGATGAGACAGATTTAAAGCCTTTGGACAGGGAGGTCTATGGCGTGCCTGCTACTGTTAACAAAGACGGAGTGGAGTCATTTAATGGGAAATCGGGTTCGGTTTCGTTTTGTGGATTGACTCACCAGTCGGTAGAGGAAGGAGGGTTGATGTCAGCCCCGTTTAATGTGGATAAAAGCTCATTCCTTTGGCTGTTGGGTCCAGTTGCTTTGATTTCTTCGTTGATTGTTCCTCAGTTTTTTCTTGGCCAAACTATTGAAGCTTTCCTAAAAGATACGATTTTTACTGGTATCAATCGAATTTGGAACCTTTTCTTTCTTTTTCAATTTATTCTTTACGTTTTTCTATTTGGAAAATTGAGACCAGGAGCTTAACATTTGAGGGAGATTTGGAAATGAGTTAGAACTGGTCTGTGCATAATTTGCCTGTCTAATTCATGCTAACTTCGTTGTGATTATGCCATGTGGCCATGCTATTTGTGATTTAATGGTCATGCATCCTGCTCTTTTCTTCAACGTTAAGTTGGACATTTCTTCTCTAAACCTGGACGAGGAAATTTCTTTTTTGGAGGATTTCTAGGCGCACCTTACTGGTTATTGTGGCACGTTATGTTTTGTGTACACCTTTTGCGAAAATATGACTCTTTTCTTCACATAGTTTCATCATTTTGCCTATTTTTGGTCCGTGCATGCTATTCATTTGGATTGAGAAAAGAAACAAGTAAACTCATCATTGGTACCAATTATTCATGCAGAAATCGTTACATCTTTATCATTTGAGGCCATGTTTTATGTTGGTCTTGCAACTTTCCTCCTTGTAACTGATCAAATTCAAAGGCCATATCTGCAGTTCAGTCCAAAGAGGTGGAGTCTTATTACAGGCCTGAGAGGATACTTGACATCTGCCTTCTTTGCCATGGGATTTAAAGTCATTGTCCCACTCTTCGTGGTATATGTTACATGGCCTATGCTTGGTCTGCCAGCATTGGTTGCTGTGGTTCCATTCTTAGTAGGCTGCATTTCTCAAAGAGCATTTGAAGCTTATGTGGATAAGCGTGGCTCATCTTGTTGGCCACTAGTACCTATTATCTTTGAGGTGCATGATTCAACACACAGCAATTTTGCTTTCATCCTTTCTAAAGTGATACTCTTCATGCTTATATTGGAACTTATTGCTTCTTTTAAAATTAATTTCACAGGTTTACAGGATATATCAATTGACAAAGGCTGCTTTTTTCATTGAAAAGTTGATGTTCAATTTGAGGAGCCTTCCTGAATCTGCACAGTTGATGGAAAGACAAAGTGCCCTATTTGCTATGATAGTGACCTTCCAAGTCCTTGGTGTGGTTTGCCTCTGGTCACTATTGACGTTTCTATTGAGGCTTTTTCCTTCTAGACCTGTAGCAGAGAACTATTGATTAGCTATGTCCTACTTGTCTTCTCTTTGATTATACGGCATCAACCATCTGCACAGAATGAATTTCGTAGATGTGATTTTCTTCATGCAATAGTGATCAATCAAAGATATTAAGTAGCTTCTCATCCTGGCGGAGCCTAATGCTAGGAGGTGAAACATATCGGTGGATGTTTTGAGAGATGTTAATAGGAATTTATGATTTTGTTATAGGAGTTCATGATACAGAAGGTTTCTTAGAAAAGATCAAACACGTTTTGTGACTGTTTTGGAAGTGATCAATGAATTCATTCTTCATTCCTGCTCTGGAAAACCTGGCATGTTTCGATTTAAGTTTCGTGCCTTTAGAAGTTGGAACTTGAAGAAAAACTTGTATTTTTCACAAAGCAGTATCCATTTCGTGATCGTTTCACCTTTTCCTCCTGAGAGATGACGTTATGGTCTAAATGATAGCCATGATGATATGGTGGAATTGGTGTTTCACTGACTTTATCTTGTGATTTAAAGGTTGTGTTTAGGGTAGCTAATCTTGCTTAATTCTCCGAAGCAAGTGGCACTATGGCAAGTGATGTAAAGTAACTGATCCTATTTTGTACACTATGGTCTAAACTTCATGTGTAATACCTTACTCATCTCAAAGGATATTTTGATAAGAAGATAAAAATCAACAAAATCCCAAAATGATGGAACTAAGTAAAAAAAACTCAAGAATGACATTTATCAGTGAAACACCCCTTTTCAGCTCAAAATTAATTATTGTTCTTTAGAGATGATTGAGTGATCTTTCTTGTTTCTATTTGGAAGGTCAAACATTGATACATTTGTGGAATGGATCTCAACTTGAAAAACTTCAGAAAATTCCTTGACTAAAGATTGGCAAGCTAACTCAAGCAATTGCAAATCACGAAAATGACCACCACCAGCATTTCCAACTACGTCAGACAACTGGGCTTCTCCTAGCAAACGCTTGATGTTTCCAACTCTTCGGTTCCTGATTCCACACGGGATGATGTGATCAAAGGGTGTCAAATCAGTAGTTACATTCAGAGCTAAACCGTGGTATGTAATCCAGTTGGATACTTTTATCCCAATTGCTGCCAATTTTTGATCTCCTGAAGTAAAATACCAAACCAAATGATTAGGAGAATGATGAATTCCATGCTTTCCTAGTCCTACTTTCTTGATGAGGCACATAAAACTTTAAGCAAAAGCAGAAATATAAAAGCCATCCAGACAAATAAAATTGGGGAAATGTAGGAAGGGAAGTACTCGATAATGAATGATAAATAGGTATTAGCAACTGGTAAAAATGAAATGAAGTCGGATCAAGATGGCTTCGGTTGGCAAGCTCATATAGAGAGTTCAGATCTTCCAAAAGGAGATTTCAAGCAGCAACTGGCTATTAACAAATGACTTTTACATGATTTGCAGAACATGCAAGGCAATACAGTGGTAGAAGTATGTTGATTCAGCTTATGCACCACACAACATGGCTAGGGATTTTGAATGGCTATCAATATCAAGTAGAGATAACTCGTCCAAAAGTATACAGGCCAAGTTACACAAGAGACAATCAATATGCAAGGTGATCAATCACAAATGAAAAGGACAAAGAAGCATACCAACCCAAACTCCAGTTAAACCCTCAATTCGAGAAGCTTTAATGGAGAAAGACAAGGAAAGAAAACGAATGATAACCTCCTCAAGTGCCCTGAGGTACCAATGTAGATCCATCTTGTGATTTCGAAGATTGACAATTGGATACATAACGAGCTACAGACCAACAAGCATGCATCACAAGTTATGGACAGAGTACCTTAAATACATTCTGAAATTGAAATCAACTATTCCCCCACCCTAAATAGTAAATTTCAGAAACAAACACATTACAGAAGTAAATGCCGACAAAATTTCGTTTTTACCACTTCACTAAAGATTCCCAACAAAAAGAACCTTGGAAAGAATATTTTTTTCAAGTTTGGCTCCATTTTATGTTATGCAGTCGAGAGAAGGTTATCTTCACCGCCACGTAATTCACTTTTACAAATAGATCCCTGCTTAAGATCAATTTCTTCCAGGAAGATCCTCAATTGCCTGTAAAATGTTCCTAAGTGAATTGCTAAGCAATTGCAATTTGTTCCATTTCAGGATACCAAAAAGTTAGAGAACTGAAACCAATGTTACTTCAAAGATGTCATATTTGCGAGAAGTAACAGACCTCGATTTCATCGAAACAGACACAATAAGGCAGCAAAATCAAATTCCAGACGAGCCATTAGCAAAACAAACCAAGTACCTGACCAGGTCCATGATAGGTAACTTCTCCACCTCGTTCGGTCCTATACAGATCAAAAGGAGCATTATTTATATCGAAATTCAGGTACTCTAGAGAGCTTCCCGTCCCCATTGTGTACACTGGATGATGCTGTAGAACAATAAGCGTATCTGGGCACTCCTCATTCCTCTTAATCATTGCCTTTTTCTCACTAACAATGCTCTTCTGCCAATTCCATGCCTCTCCATACGGCACCAGATCTTTATGCAAATCAAAAAACTCACACCTTCAAAACACCCCAAATTTAGCCCGTGAAGGTCAATAAGAATGCATCACACGAAAGAAGAGTAGAAACCAACTCACAATCTGCTTTTTTCTCGAGTTATGGCGATGAAATCAGAGTCTCTTTTACTCGAAACTCGGTTCGATGAAAGGAGCACACGCAAATGAGGCGGGCAACCATAACATGGGATAGTAGAAACAGAGCAGAAGATTGAGGTTGATGCAGCCAAAATCATGAGTTATCAATATAATTGAGGACAAAATACTCAAAGAATACGGTTACCGCCAGTAATCAAACACCCCAAGAAGCAATTCCCGAATGAAGATTCTCAGAAACATCTAAGAAACTGAACTGGGTTCAGAATTGGAACACAGAACTGCTCATGAGGCGGGGAATACAAGAAAGTAAAGAAATTGGGCTTGAACTTTGGTTAGAAATGTTGGGCTTTACCATATGGCCCAACATTATGTTGTATGTTGATATGAAATTAGCAAAATTTTAAATGGAAAAAAATCCGAACAAGTAAAAATATTCAAGTGGGATTGAATCTAAAAAAGAAAATAAAGTTCTAAGTGAAAAGTGACATTTATAACTTTCTGAATGCTTTCAAAGTTATTTAATTTGTAAAATTACCCTATATGAGTTGGCTTTTGTGTAGATCTAACGAGTTAAGACTTATTAGTAAAGTTATATTATCTTAGTAAAATCATGGATTCTAACATTTTATAGGTTTTAGGTGAAGTAAAAAAAGGTCTCAATAAATCGGTAATATATAAACATGTAAATTTTAAAAGTGTGTTTTTATTTATTAAAATTTAATATATATACATAAGTGACTTAATTTATAAGTTCACATACTAAACAAAATATTAATCATAACATTAGCAAATAATATCTTACAAATGTCATTAACAATATAATCACTAAATATAGTAGCAGTAATAACAATAATAACAATAATAACAATCAAACAGCAATGTTAGACTGCAAAGCACTGAGAATTACACTAACAAATACAAAAATGATCATGATTTATAAAAAAAGTTCTGTGCATTTTTAGATTATTAATAATATTATCAAAAATCAATATTATCCAATATATCATTCTCGATACACAAAATAGCTAAATTATTCAATATTTCTTGTAACATTGATTACCTGAAGTAACTTTTCAATAATTTTAATTTTGAAAACTTCTCTCAACTGATGCTATAGCACAGGTATAATGAAAATTACAATGAAAAAAATTAAATTATTTATTAATGTTTAATTATATTTTTATAAAAAATAAGTAATCTAAAAATTAGAAAAAAGAGAAGCTCATAAGTTTATCACTCGGAAGTCAGAATCGTGAAAATCTTTTGCTGCGAATTTTGAGTTGAAGTATCTTAGATTTATATGTTGATGGACATTAAAAAAAAAGTGTAAGATGCTTGAAATGAATTTATAAATATAAGAAGCCAACGTTAACTTCAGATGAAAGTTAATGTTAGTCTTAAAAGCTGAAAAGATTATGCAGTAATATGGGAATTATCTCAACATAAAAATTATCTCTTTCCTTAACATTTAATACCCTCCAATAATTAAGAGAATAAACGTGAGAATGCTACTAATTGCTAAACTGGGATGAAAGTGGGCCCTTAATGAAGTGGGGCATTGGGCAGGTGCTCTGGTTGCTCCTGCCCCTGCCTAGGGCAGCGTTGTGTGAAGTTAATTGTAGTATACAGTTGACAGCATTGAAAGTTTTGCGTATTATTAAACCTTCTCAAATCTCACAATTTAGCGAGACTCTCACTGAGTGTTGTTGCTGTTGTTGTTATTGTTAAGTCTCTTTCATAGGGTAAGAATTAAAAGTTTGCTTCATCAATACAAATTTTTTTTAATAAAAGGAATTCACAATCTCTATATTTTAAATGTATAATAATTTAGATGAATCTTTTACAATGCATAATATCTTGTTAATTATATGTTTTAAGTGAATTATTTGACAATTTAATGATTTAAAATTAAATAATTAATTTAATTTAATTGGATTATAATAAACTCTTAAAAACATATTTATATTAAAAATATGAGACTATTAAACAAAATTTTAAAAATTTTAAAATTCAATTTAAAAATTTGAACTCTTTTACACTAAACGTTATTTAGAGATGTTTTCTTATAGTTAGATTACCTTAAAGAATTTTATGTAAAATTTTAATTACTTACCATGATGTATTAGAAGTGCGCTATAATTGAACATAAGGATGTCGTATAAGTTAATTATGTTACTTCCGATAGGATGAGAGCAATTTGAGAAAAAAATAATTTTATAATTTTGTATGTTTTAACTATTAAAATAGTTACTATTAATACATGTTGTAGCTATACAATTAAGTGGAATATCCCTTGATCTATACTGATTGGATCTCTTCATATATATTAATCAAATCCTTGAATAGATAACATAATTACCTTACATATACCTTAACATTCCCTTCAAATTTAAGGTGGTGAAAAGTTGAATAACTTGTGCTTAAAAATAAATTTATGAAATCGTTATACTAGGTGTAATTGGTGATAATATTAGCGATTTGAGACTATGGTGAAGTAGAAATAAGCAATATGGCATCTTAAAGAACATGATATCATATAAGGTGTCAATCAATTTTAATATATTTAGTATGCTCATGAAAAATATTGCTATAAGCAATTTATATTGCATCTTGATTATCACTAAAGAGAAAAGTTGCAAAAGGAGAAGGAATACACATATGTTGAAGTAACTAATGTAACCACATGAGCTCAAAGTTAGTTTTTAGCAAGAGCTAGATATTATGCTTCTATGTTAAAGTGAGAGATAACTGTTTGTTTCGTATTGTACCATAAAATGAGATGTATGAAGAGAGAAATAGTAGACAATTGTGGAGTGAAGATCATTTTCATTTCGAATCCAAATAACATCACAACATGTTTATAATTTTATCAACATGAATGACAAAACTGAGGACTATGAAAGAGAGTAACTCTTATGTACTGAAGAACATGAAAAACAACAAAGAAGTGAGTGGTACGAGGGACAGATGAGCTAACTGATGATGTAAACAATATAAGTAACATCTAGATAAGAGACCGTGAGGTATATAAGACTACTTACCAATTAAGGATAAAGAATATCATTGAGGAGGATCCTATTAGTAGAAAGATGGACATTGAGTTCAAATGGAATGCTAGTAGTCTTGTTATAAGTGATTCCAACATGATAGAAAAGGTTCGTAATATGTTTTGCTTGTAATAAATAATAGTCAAATTCTTCATATAAAACTTCAAAACACAAAAAATTACTAAAATTACCTAAATCCTTCATCTTAAAATATTGTCATAGTAAAAAAATTTGAAAGTGGAGATACCATAAGTGTCATCACTAGTACGTTATCAATATAAAGGAGAAGATGAGTATATCCTTGATCTGTTTTGAGAAGGAACAAAGCATGATCATAAGAATTGGACTAAAATCCAAGGAGATTAATGGTATAGCTAAATTTGGCAAACCAAAATTGAGGAGCTTGTTTTAATCCATACAAACTTTACAAAGACAACAAGCCTTATTGGGTGGTTGATCATAACCAAGTGGAGATTGTATGTACACTTCTTTTTAAGATCATCATTAAGGGAGAAAGCATTGACATCCATTTGAAATAATAGCCAATACTTATTATCAACAACTATAATATTGTTTCCTTATAACTGATTTCATACTCCTAGGTAAATCTTTTAATAACAAATTGGAATTTGTATCACTCATTCAATCCATTAGCTTGAGCCTTAATCCTATACACCCACTACCAACTAACAATATACTTATCTAAAGGTCAATCAACCATATCCTGACTATTGGTGCTAATAAGTGTTGGTAATTCTTCTACCATTGCTTTATGTCATAGAAGGTCAGAACTTACCTCGAAATAGGCGTGAGGTTCTTATGGAGATAAAACAACAAAATAAACATAAAAATCTCAAAGATGGATAGAAGGTTGACTTACACAATCAATATGATGAGAAAGGAGTTGAGGAGTAGGAGATTTTGATGAGTGAGGAAAGGATGATTTGGAGGAGGTGATAGATCCACAATTGGCGAAGACAAATAGGATTAGGTATAATTGTGTTGAGATACTAGAACAATTAGAAAATGAACTTGTAAGACAAATATCATTAAACAATGATATGATGGATTTAGAAAAAAGAAACTGATAAGAAGGTTCACTAACTCAAGATTTTGGTGGTAAAAAATAACTTGTGTTCCTAGAAGGTCATATATTGAGAGATACGAAGTTTTTGAAATAAAAGACCCCAACACATATACACTTTATATTTATCTTATACCCTTTATATTTATCTTATACCTTTAGAAGCAACATAATCGTTCTTATAGTTCTAGTTTGGTGTATTCATGTGGTTAAAGAAGAATAAAACAAGCATTGGCAAAGACTTTAATAGCTAGTAGTCAAACGTTCATAAGGAGAGATATTACATATGACCAAATTAGAGATACAATTGATAATATAGACTACACTAGAAATAGTTTCTCGCTAAAAAGTTTCTAAAAAGAGGAAGACATGATGAGAACTTAAATAGTATTAAGAATGTATATATGCTTATGCTCAACGTTATCATTCTATTGACAGGTACTTGAATAATATCCTTAGATAATAGTTTCTTTTTTTTAAAACGGAGGAATTCGTAGCCACTACCTTTTAAATACGTGCTAGGTAAACTTTCAGATTGACACAATATGGATAAAACAAAAAGAGTCCTGGAAGAATGATATATAGGAGTGTTAGAGATCATATGATTGTAACAAGTCAAATCAAAGTACCAGGAAGAGGAAATATTTGATGTGAAAAGCAAGACATGAGAGGAAACAGTACTAAAATATAGTTAGAGTTGTTATAAAAGCGCGCAAAAATTTTCAAGGAGAACTTGAACGATATTCTCTCTTTTGTATCTTCTATGGCAACAATAGTAATAATTTTTAGGTTAAGAGTACTTAAAATAATTTCCTTCTCCAAAAGTTTATCTATGTCGTTTTTAAGACTTACACTTTTTGCAATAGTTACAGAATACTTTGAAGCTGAAAATTTTGATCACACGTTGCAAATATTAAGCTGATGTCGTGGACTAGTGATATGGCAAAAAATGGGAGTAGACAGCTGTCGTTTCTCTAAAAGATGTGGTTTTGGTGAGGGACAAAATGACAAGTTTTGATTATCTTCCTTCTTTATACGTAAATCACAATGTTATAAATACCGTGCCAATATTAATATTGGATTTAGTTTTGGTATAGTACTATAGTCAATATTGAATATCGTTTTAGGTAATTTTTAAATTTATAAAATAGTCTATAAATTTTTTAAAAATTGCAAAATATTTCATTAATATATTATAATGTATACTTTATAATCATCAACTCAGTCTCCAAAAATCATAATAATAAAATTTTTTAAATAACAATAATTCACTCCAACGATAAAAGGGTACATGGCTTCTATCTGGGTTTCATGCCCCAAGACCGTTTCGGCTTCTAGGGTTGGATCCATTTCGCACCACAAGCAGAGCAACTTGTTTCATATTGTTTCCAATACTAATCTCTTCGTTTCAGGACTTAAGGTCAATCTCATCTTTCCTGTCCATTCGTTCCCTTCTTTAGGTAGTTACATACCCATTTGGGACTATCGTGAAAGGAACCAAATTTCACGATTATAGGATCATGGAAAAGTTGTAAAAAAAAGGAACATATCAGTGCACTGAGCTTGAAGTGCAGTCTCTGTTCTGCGACGCCAAAGTAGCTGTCCTCGTCTTCTCTAGTCGCGGCAAGCTCTATCAGTTTTCTAACAGAGACAAAGCAAAAGACTTTTATGTGTAAGGAGTACATCTAAACGTTGGAGATAGTCTTGCACGTTGGAGATGGCTTCGTCACCGGAGAGGATGGCCGGAGAGGTGAGTCAACTCAACCTTATCATGATTGTTGAGATCATCGAAGCTCCTTCCGCAAGTGGCTGCTCCTCCACTGCCAGGGTCGAATGCGTCTCCCCTCCATGCCACTGCCAGCTTCGGTGAAGGTAATAGCTTTTCTATTGTTTTGGTAATGTATGCATATCACGAAGAAACCGCCTCAACCCCTAACGCATAGTTTCCAGGTTCACACTTTTATTTTATGCCTCTTTAATTTTGCGTGCGAGTTTGGTATCGAATTCTTTGGGCTTTTTTCTGTTAGTTAGCTGTTATGTTAGCTGTCTCTTTGAGTGTCTCCCGGTCGTTTGTGGTGGTAAGGGCGGTCATATCAGTCCCAGTTTTTCAGTGCACTATTCATGGTTTTCTTAGTCTGGAGTATTATGTACTGGTATTTTCAAGTCTTATGAGGGGTTTAAGCTCCTGGATATCCAGCTTCGTTGAAGTGTGAGGTGAAGACCAAATGAGTTCCTATTTTCTCGTTTGCCATGAGTGTTACTCTCATCCTCTGTAAACGGGGGTGGGTTCTCTTTTAATCAACGAAGGATAGTGAGGAACATTCGACCTCGCTATATAGCAAGCCAGAGTGGGGTCTACATCTAGGGTCTGCCTGTAGCTCCTGTTAGATCAAACAAGACGGTGGTTAGGGGACAGTGAGGCTCTGCGAAACTGCTTTGTTATTTCAAACGTATCTCTCTGACTTCTAGAGTCTGGCACACCACACGTCCCATCTGCCACCTTCCTTAAGCCGACTGACAAATCTGCTAAGATGCAGGAGAGGTAGTCAATCTTTTCTTCGAATTTTCAACCTGACGAATCTAGTAATACAAGACACTTTTCCTTGGTTTTATTTCCAACCTGACTCGACTTTTTCATTGTGTCCAATTGGGTCCATGACTTTTTTATTGGTATTGATTCTTCTAATTGTGTGACTAATTCCTGTCTCAAATACGCATCTGTCTCTGCAGAAGTTTCTGGCATCCACCTATTTATTATAAATATTATTAATTTTCTTACTATTATTAGTAGTTTAGTATTATTATTATTATTATTGTTATTATTAATCTATTACTATTATTTGTATGCTTATTTATTATTTTCTTATTGTTATTTTTATTTATTAAGATGTTTTAGTATTAACTTTATCTTCTTATTATCAATCCTATTATTCCTTTTAGTAGTTTAGTGTTATTATTACTATTTTGATTATTATTATTATTATTATTACTGTTATTTTACTATTATATTCCTTTTAGTGAGTTTCTTCTTCTTATTATTATTTACTCCTTTATTCAACATCAATCAACATCAACCTCTCTGTACTTTCTGTATGTGGGTTTAAAGGAAACAACCTCTCTACAATATAGGAGTAAGGCTGCGTACTATCAGACCTTCCTAGACCCTACTTTATTGCGGGGCTTCAAATTGGGTGTGATGATGATGATTAATTTTTCACATATAAATAATGACCACAATTAATATAAAAACAAGATCATTTAATCATCATACAAATATAAAATTAAGATCAATACAAAGTATTTAAAATATTACAATTTCATCAGATAATATATAATAATTACATCAAAATGTCAAATAAAAAGAATTATAAATATCCTTAACTCTCTAACTATTGCAATTTACAATAAGAGTTTATGTTGAGGAAACAATTAACTAGAAGAAACCTGAAATAAAAACATTTGCAATTACATTGCATACATATTTATCATAGACATCAAATATAAGCAAAATTAAAAGAAGAGGGGAAATAAAAACTTGGAACTTCATTCAATCGGATACAGGATACTTATTATAACTGCATTGATCTCAATTCTCATTTAGTATAAAATCATCATCATTGAGAGGAGGCTCATCATCACTGTTATTCAAATTCATTGCACTAAATGACATGTCAATTCTTTTTCATCCAAGATTATCATCCAAGTCACTCTTATCTTTCAATCCTGGTTCTTCAAAAATCCAATATACCAAAAGATCGATATTATCAATACAAATTGGATTTACTGAACTACTTGTTCTATTAAGAGTCTTATTAAACAATAAAATTAAATTATCAAAAATTATAAGAAATTATATCTAACTTAATAATAATAATAACTTATTTTTTTCCGAAGCTTTAAATTGTATCGAGCAAAGACCAAGTCTTTCAATCTTTTGTGCTCCAATCAATTCTCTTTCTTGGAATAGATAAATTTAAATGTGTTTTTATTCCTTTCACATTCTTTTGCATTCACACATTGACTTAGGATTCGAACTGCAAACATTTTCAATTCTAGAACACCACTTCCGAATTGATCCCATCAAGAAACTATAAGACTTAAGATAACAAAAGTTGCGTATAAACAAAATAAAGTAACAATTAATTTTCAACAAGTAACAAAAGTGAAAAAATATACCTGGATTAAGTTTTGTTTTTTGTCGAATAGCAATTGAGATCCCAAAATCCTCATAATACTCCTTGTAAATCTCCATTTGTGAGCTTAGGAGATCTTGCATTATCTCATGGGCAACAATTGTTGTAATAATTAATAGCATTTTCCTATTAACTTTAACTTTAATTGTAAAACCTGGCCTGGAATAGACACTAGAATTAAAAAATGCCCTAATTAAGAACAACAGAGAGTAAAGTTACCTTTTTCATCTCTTATCGGTAACTACAAGATAAAATGTGTACAAAGAAAGCCTATGTTTTAAATTGGCTTTGATTGCTTCCTTCGCCTTCTTTATGGCATCATAAAAATAACTCATTATTATTTTTTCATCACTATCAGCCAAACGAAATACTCTCATCAAAGGCTCACAAACTCAAATGACAAATTGACATTGAGACTAAAATTTAGTATCTTCAAGTATAATTTTGGAGACCTCTAATCCAACATTGGACCTAACATGCTGAGATGCAACTCACTTATCACTTGTAAACATTTTTCTTAACTCTTTCTTCATCGTAATAAAACACTAAAGGGATGAGAAATTTGTTGCATTATAAGAACAAGACGACACAAAAGCCTACCATTGGTAAAATCCTATCTCATTAAATTCAAGACTCATGCACGATTGTAGATGAACTTTGTCACCTTTTTTACTTCTTGCATAGTCTCATCAATAATAGAAAAATACTTGCATCCTCTGTATTTTTCAGCATTAAGTCAATGAAATGTCCTGTATAAGAAGTCCAAAAACAAAGAATTATACTTGTTTTGTAATCTTCTTCTCATCGCTTTATAAGCAAAATCATTGTCAGTAATAAACTGAATAATATTTCTGGCCCTACTTCATTCACAACTTCATTGAATATTTCAATTAAAGTATCAACATTCCTAACAAGGTCAGATGTATCAATAGTGTTTAAAAACATTGAGCCCTTTGCAGAATAAACCAAAAAGTTAATAATAGGCTCATGTCTACTATTTATTCAACTATCACACATAATTGAACACCCATAAGTAGCCCAAGCAATTCTTCTTCGTTCCAAATAACTTTTAATTTCATAAATAAAGCTACTTAAAAGTTTACTTATGTAGTTATCAATCGAAGGAGCTTTGTATCTCAGACTGCAAAAGGCTATAACATCCACTATATGCTGATAATAATAATATTGGGAAGCATTGAATCTTACACCTGAATCATACAACCATCTAGTCATTGTCATATCTACATTGTGAGTCGCTTCTCTTGATTGCGGGACACTATGAATTGAAAGTTGAGAGCTAAGAGTTGTTTCTGGTGCAAAAAAAACGAAACCTGCTTTCATATTTTCCTAACATTAGGTCCATATGCAACATTCACTTCATACTAGGTAGGAATACTACTACCTTCAACATTTCTACTATCATCCTGAATACCACGAAACGGACTTCTATTACCAATTTCATAATTCAATCTCTCCCTTCTATCTTTTTCGTGTTGATACTCTTCAAGTAAAGTTTTCATTTGTCATTTCACATCACCACTCACTTTTTCACAAGGTTCCACATCTCCTTTAACCCCAGCCAAATGCTTCTTTAATCTTATTATTCTTCCAGCTTTCAAATTGCTTGTTACAAAACAAACAAATAGTATAGTTCTTCATACCGAGGAACAATGGAGCATGAGCTCAAATTGAATCATTGTATCCTCCTAAAACGGTTAAATTATTAGGAGTTCTTGAACTTCCTTCCTTTTATCTGTAAAAATAAATGAAAAATATATCAAAATAAAAAACACATAATTTCATTATCAACTACTATCACAAAATACGTATTGCGGAACCCAACAGTTTAAACTAACATAATTACACAATACGTATGTCTATTTTATATAATATAACTCATTTTGCATTATTATAACATACACAATTTAATTTCATCGAACATAACTTACCAATAAGTCAAAAACCAACAATTCAAGTATTCAATATATACAATTACAGAATACATATGCCCGTCTTATATAATATAACTCATTTTGTATAATTACATCATACACAATTCAGTTTTATCTAACACAATTCACCAATAAGTCAAAACTAACAATTCAAGTATTCGACATACACAATTACATAATACACATATTCATCTTATATAATATAACTCATTTTGTATGATTATATCGTATACAATTCAATTTCATCCAACATGATTCACCAATAAGTTAAAAACTAACAATCAAGTATTCAACATATACAATTACACAATACATATATACAGCTTACATAATATATAACTCCTTTTGTATGACTACATTATATACAATTCAATTTCATTTAACACAATTCACTAATAAGTCAAAAACCAACAATTCAAGTATTCAACATGCACAATTATACAATACACGTAGACATCTTATATATTATAACTCATTTTATATGATTACATCATTCAACCATAAACTAAAGACATACATTCACAACATAAAATATTCAACTTTAACCATAACTCACAATTATAAGTTTACAACTTACTTTCTATAATCTCAAAAGTCAACTGTAAACTAACAATGCTCGGTGGTGGACGGTGATGGAGTGGTGGGGTAAGGAAAGTGGATGGAGACATCACAGAAGTGCATGACCGTGATGAATAAATAAAATAGGAGAGATGTCAGAGAGGGAGAGAAGAGTCCTCACCGAAGAGGAGAACCAAGAGAGAGTGATACTGTGAGAGACAAATATGAGAGGGAGATGTAGTAGAAGTAGAGAGAGTAGTTGGGGGTAGGGGAGTGAGTTAAATATTTTGATTTTTGCATAATGGTCCTCCTATTTTTCAAAGTTTACGATATTGGTTGACATTTTAAATATCAGACGATACCATACGAAATTGTTGGTACCTTTAAACATAGTTTCGTATCGTTTTCTGGCATGTATGGTGTCCTTCGGCCGTTACCAATTAGTACAATACGAAACCCATATCATTGGTAAATCCTCGTTACAAAAAATTGTAGAAGTTTTTTTTAGAATCTTCTTGCAACATGTGTGGAAATATGAGGTGGAATTTTGAGATGCATTTTTTTTATAGCAATAAGAAGAAGAGTTTAATATAACAAAGGGCATTATTATCTCTAGAAATGTATGACTAAAAACAAAAACTTTTAACTTCTTTATAAAGGGGGGGCCTCAAATCATATAGAATGAGAGAGTAATTTAAAAGAAAAATTACTATATTTTTTTGTGTTTCAAATATTTTGGAAAGTGACAATTTATGAATGATTAAAGAAGTGAATTGATCTATCCAATTCAACTATAAAAATATTAAGCTGACCTACTTTTTAATTATGTTTCTAACTTTTCAATTTAGTTTATCTTAATGACCTTTATTATGAAAAAGTGATCGATTTATTAATTAATAGACTAATTTTTATAAACTAATCATTTTTTATAAACTAAAATAAACTAATTAGTTTTCATTTAACAGTCTCCTTCAATTAAACTTCAACTTTTTCAATAAGTACATATAGTCTCCTTTTTCAAATCATATTTTAAATTCTTCAATTTTGTTTAACCTTTATTGTATATCAATTTTATGACATTTTAATATATGATTGAACTTTTAAACCTTAAACTTTTTATCTTACTAGTTTACTTTTCAATCAAATTTTTAAAACATTGTTATTTATACATGTTGTGAGTGTTACACAATTAAAGGGACTATCCCTAGTGGTTGGGTCGGCCATTTTAGGCCCAGTCCTAGGCCTAGGTGTCGACAGCCCATTAGTAGGAGGCAACCTCCCTTAC
>JANKOE010000006.1:3127737-3140975 GCA_026284465.1 Erythroxylum citrifolium | reverse complement strand
TTAGGTATAATTTGGTGAAATATTGGACACCATCAAGTTCATCCAAGGAAGTCGCGTAAAGCCTTGGCTGATTTGGGTGTGGGTCAATTCCTGATTGCTTGAATTTTGATATTGTCTACCAATACCTCATTTCTGTTGATGACATGGCCCAATTAGGTTACTTGATTTTCACTAAAGGAGCATTTGGATCGTTTGAGTAAGACCTTGCGTTGTTGAAATAGCCCAAAGATAGTCCGCAAATGATAAATGTGTTCTACCGATATTTTACTATAAACTAGAATGTCATCAAAGAACACTAAAATAAATTTACGGAAATCGGATTGAAATAGCTCATTCATCAAAGACTAAAATGTAGAGAGTGCATTTGTAAGCCCAAATGGCACAACCAAAATTCAAAATGTCCATGATGAGTTTGGAACGCAGTCTTCTCAACGTCTTCAGAAGCCATTCGAACTTGAAAGCACCCTAATCTTAGGTATAATTTGGTGAAATATTGGGCACCATCAATTTGAATCTGCCCGCCCGTTTTAGAACCTGTCCTATGAAGTAGGTTGAATTCGTTTGATTGAAATTCCAGAGCCATGTTTTAGAGCACATCCTAAACTATAAATTCAAATCAAGAGTCACCAAAAATCGATTTCCCAATCATCCAAAATCCCCGATTGAATCTTATCCCATCGCTCAGAATTTTCCCGTCGCCCAGCCAGATATGCCTGCACTAAAACCCCCATAACTCACTCGTCCCTTAACCAAATCGTCCGATTCTTGTGTCTAAACGCATTAGCACAAAAAGTTCTACAACCTTCCCTTCTACACCAAACCCTGATTCTGTCTCTATTTTGCCAGAAAATGACCTAAAACCTGCTGTGAGTTTTCTACCCGTTCCAGATTCTGTCCAAGTTCAATTTTCGTTTTCCAGTTCCTGTTTCCTGTGTTCTTCAAATAAAAAATTTTCCTCCTTCAAATTTGTTCCTCACATCTTGAATTAAAAATCTCCAGAAGACATCTTCACCCAATTCGAACCCAGCCTCCTCAAATTCCCGTTTTCCTCATCTGCCATCATTCTATCGCCCAGATTAACATGTCACCACTAAATCCACTATAACTCACTCATTCCTTATCCTATTAATCCGATTCTTGCGTCTAAATTGTAGCTCACAAAATGTTCTACAACTTTTCTTCTTTCCCGAAAACCTAATTCCCAGCAGATTAACCCAGAAACGTCTTCAAATTTCCTGTTATAGTTTTACCCGATAAAAACCAAATTGCCCCAAACTTTTCCAATAACCACCAGACCCTATTCCGATCACTTTCAGGCCATTCCGCCATCACCTCTAGAAACAAAAGAAGAATTGAGAAAGCCAAAGAAAAAACACCAATGATCTATGCAGAACGGTCAGCAAAATCAGATTGTCAAAACATGCAATCAAGTCTCAGATTGTGGGTACTTATGTTTTAAGAAACACCAGCAAAAAAATGAGGATTCCAAGTTCCCAACTTTTATTAGTCATTGTCATCTCCATCCTAACATTAACAGTCGTAAAATCACCTGTCAAGATTTCATGATAAAAATATGGAAGACCTTAAACTAGGACCAAAGATGTGCAGTAGGAGTAGAATTGGTTAATCCACAGAAGAAGAGGCCAAACAAAGAACTATTATCGGAAGAGCCAAATAGCCACAAACTCACATTATGAAGCCAAAAGCCTGTGATTCTAAAACAAGCAAATCAACTCTGAAAGTAAATGCAACCCAAAGCTTAGACATCCCATCTACCACCTTATGAGCAGCTGAGAGGATTTCACACCACTTCACCAAATACTGAATATAAGCTTCCGAAAATAAGAGAACACCATCAAGCTATGTTTCACATCCATTTTAATAACTTGCATAGCAGTAAAGATGGGGGAAAGGAACACCAGTACAAGGATAACACTGGCAAAAGTCCACAATTTTGTAGAGAAAATACACCAGTTTTAATCACTTAATGCAGTATCCAGAAAAATGTTCAGCTATCCAGATGTTGTGCTTCACATCCAAGCTAAGCATATCCAACCACACAACTTTCTCAAGCAAGAGAACAAAAGAAATCACACAAATGCATGCTGCAAAATACTCATATGAACCAGTCATAGCACATGGCAAGATGAGCACACCTGTAGCAACAACAAGCTCAACGGGGGAGGAGAAAGATCCCTTGTTACAGTCCTCTATTATGCCATCTTCTAAGGCAAACCTGAAAAACCAGAAAAATGCGTAGAATTCTGTCCAAAAAAACAGATATTCGTATAATTCTGTCAACATGAAAATACTGATCTCTAACATAATATGAAGACCAAGATCAGAAAAATAAATAAACAAAACCAGATATTGCATCAATAATCAACCAAAAGAGGATTTGTGAAACCAATTAGAGATGCGAGAGCCGCATGACCTCCAAGAACTCAATAATTAAGCCATTGCTCGATGTATCCTGTAAAAACAGATTGACTATGTCTCAGATTTACGTGTTCGCAGTTCTTAATACTCAAAAAGTGGAAGACAACAGTAGTTTTCAGATCTACGAAAGCCAAAATAGGGTTCAAGATTATAACCGAATAATTAATCAAATACTACAAAAGAAAGAAGACATCAAACAAGAAACCGTAGCCAAAATCACAACAAACTCTAATAGCCTAGGAACCACTAATGAAACAACAATCTCTATTAGGAACATCTTCTAAGATGACCATAGGATTCAAGATTAGACACTTCAGCTTCTCTCGCATCCTCTCCATAGGTGGTTTTCAGATCTGTTAAAGGTTAAAGTCAGAATAGGATTCAAGATTATAACCGAATAATTAATCAAACACTACAAAGAAAGAAGACGTCCAACAAGAAACAGTAGCCATAATAAAAACAAACGCTGATATCGGAGGAATTTCTTCAATAAAATTACACTCCATTACGATCATCGTTTAAAAACCCATATCTTCTAAATCCAACTCCAAATCGTCTTCGTATCGGCAAATAACTGCCATACACACCAATTTCAAATCTACGAAAACCAAACTAGGATTCAAGATTATAACTGAATAATCAATCAAAGACTGCAAAGAAAGAAGCCGTCCAACAAGAAACCGTAGCCATAATCAAAACAAACTCTGATAGCCAACTGATGAAACGACAATCTCTATTAGGATCAAATTCTAGGATGACCATACGATTCAAGATTAGCCATTGCAGTTTCTCTCACATCCTCTCCATCATAGGTTTTGAGATCTGTTAAAACCAGAATAGGATTCAAGATCAAAACCTAACAATGAATCAAAGGCTATAAAAAAAGACAGTGTCCGAAAAGAAACAGTAGCCATTATCAAAACAAACGCTGATATCGGAGGAATTTCTTCAATAAAATCACACTCCATTACGATCATCGTCTAAAAACCCATATCTTCTAAATCCAACTCCAAATCGTCTTCCAAAGTCGGCAAATAACCGCCATAGACACCAATTTCAGATCAAATATCAAGCTATTCCTCGAAGAAACATCGAATCGTCCTCTGCTTCCTACGTCTAAACATATAAAACACCATTATAAGAAGTGGAGAGCGAAAGAGAACAAAGCAGAACCCGATTAAAAAAGGGAAAAGGTTGGCGGTAAGGTTTGCGGGGGAAGCGTATTTATAGGATTGCGAAGGCCAAAGTTGGGACCGTTGTTCATGGCGAACGGTTAAGATTATATCTTGAAATTAGATCGGTGAGTTTCAACGGTTGCGATCAATTGTGACTAATGCTGATCTGTATATGAATCTAGTTAGTTGGTCACCTCAATTAGGGACGTATGCTTTTAAAGATGTTCAAAAAATTTTGAATTTGAACTAAACTATCGTTTACAATAATAAAGATTGAACAAATTTTAAAATTGTTCAACCTTAACATTTTAAAATAAATCTAAAGAAAATTTTAAAATTAAAATTAATTAACTTATTTTAAGTTATAAAAATCAGTTAGTTTACAAAATCCGTCAATTAATTAATAAACTGATCGATTTCTAATGATAAAAGTTATTAAAGTAAATTGAATAAAAAACTTGGCCAATTTAAAATTTTTACGATTGAATAAGTTAAATGAATTTCATTTTTTAATTATTAGTTTTATTATTAGGAATACTTTTATTTAATTTGCATTATTTTTTAAATTTAAAAATTCAAACATATATTTATTTGTTTTGTTTTGTCAAAAAATTTTGAAAGAATTTATATTTTATTAAATTGATGTAAATATTTTATAAATTGTATGCATACATCAATTTAATAAAATATGATAAATATAATATTAAATTTTTAAATGATAAAACAAATTATAAAAGTGTTGGAGTCTTTTAATCTTATTTTTACTTTGTAAAAATATTTTGTTTAATTTAAAATATAATTAAATCCAATAAAAATAAGTAAAAAAATGTTCCAAACTCAATTTATCTTCATTCGATATAAAGCAAAAATACAAAATTTTTAAATTAATTTCTTTAAAAAAATATTATTTTTCTTCTACTTTATTTTATCTTAATGCTTAAATTTTAGTTTTCTTAAATTGTTAGTTTTTTTATAACCACGTAATTAATCATATTTGACCTAATAAATATGTAAAAAGGTTGATATCAATTTATATTTTTCTTAACTCTTTTATTATTATTGAGCTTTTCTCAAATTAATTATATTTGAGAATGTGATAAACCTATTTATGTTTAAATCTTTTCAGATGATAGGTCACGATTCAATTAATCTCAACCATTAATCAAAAATGAATGACTAAATATGAAGAGAGAAACGGAGGGTAAAATATGTCAACATTATTTCACCTAATAAAAATATAGTTATGTTTAAAAATTTTGTCTTTAATATTAAAAATTTACGGACACAATAACCTTGAGATTGAATATTAAATTTTATCTTTGTTATTAGCTTAAATTAAAATTTTTGAATCAAATTTAACGTATATTTCGTGTATGATAAATTAAGTTTAGTTGACAATTTTTTAAAGAATTATTATACATTAAAAGTTTCTTGTTAAAATTAAATTTTGTTTAATATAAAGATAAATGCATTGAACTATATCGCCGTTATTTACATTATTGAGATAAATGTAACATGACACAATTTACTCTTATGCCCAATGTTATAAATACCTTATCGGTACCAGTACCGAATTTAGTTATGATATGGTACTACACTCGTACTTGTCAATACAAGGCACTATTTTGGTAATTTTAAAATTACAAAATAATGCCTAAATTTTTTAAAAAACAAAAATAGTCACTTAATATATTGTGTTATATAATTTATAATTTTATATCAACCATGCATCCAAAATATCACAGCAATAGAAATTTGAAATAAAAACATTCTATTTGTTTCAATTTAATATTACTTTTCATGTATTCTACATATAAATAATAATCATATTTAATATAAAAATCATTTAATCATCATACAAAAATTAAAACTAATGATAATACAAAGTACTTAAAATATTAAAATTTTATCATGTAATAAATAATAAGTAAATCAAAACATTAAATAAAAAGAATAATAAGTTTCGTGACTCTATAATTGTTTCAACAAGAATTCGTGCTAAAAAAACAACTAACTAGAAGTGAAATTTGCAACAAAAAGAGTTACAGTTATATTTATATTACATATATAGCATTTAATATATATACATCAAATATAAGTGAAATTAAAAAAAGGTAAGAAATGAAAAATTTGGAACTTCATTCAATCAAATTTCAACTCAATTTGTATTGATCACAATTCTCATTCGGTACAGATTTCTTATCATTAATAGGAGCCTCTTCATCTTCTTCACTCAAATTCATTACATTAAATATCATGTCAATATTTTTTCATCAAAGACTATCTTTCAAATCACTCTCATCTTTCAAACTCGGTTTTTCGTAAACTTAATCCACCAAAAGTTCAATATGATAAAGACAAACTAGAACTACAGAATTACTTGTTTTATTAGGAGTCATAGTAAACGAATAAAATTTAATTATTAAAATTACATTAATTATATTCAACTTAATATTAATAACATGTCTTTCTCGAAGTTTTAAATTGTATAAAATAAAGATCAAGTCTTTTAATCTTTTGTACTTCAATCTATTCCTTTTATTGGAATAGATGAATTCAAACGTGCTCTAATTCATTTCACAACATGTTACACTCATAAATTGACTCAGAATTCAAATTGCAAACCTTTGTAATTTTGGAACACCAGTTCCAAATTGGTCCCCATGCAACTATAAAACAATAAAAGTAGCATTATAAATAAAATAAATTGATGATTAATTTTCAATTTGTAACAAAAATGAAAAATATATACTTGAATTAAGCTTGTCTTATTGACGAATAGCAATAGGCATCTTAAAATCATTAGAAGCATCGTTATAAGTCTCTATTTGTGAGGATATGAGATCTTACATCATCTGATGGGTAACAATTATTGTAATAGTTAATAACATTTTCTTATTAACCTCAACTTTTTTTTACATATTTTGGTCTGAAATAGATAATAGAATTAAAAATGTCTCAACTGCAAACAATAGAGAGTAAACTTGTCTTGCTCATATTTTATTGATGATTTCAAGATTACGTGTATATAACGAAGACAATTTTTAGAATGACTTTGATTGCTTCCTTCGTCATCTTCATTACATCATAAACATAACTCATTATTGCCTTCTCAACACTATTAGTCAGACGAATTACTCTCATCAAAGGTTTACAAACTAATATTACAAATTGAAACTAGAATAAAAATTCACGATCTTCAAGTATAATTTTACAAACTTCCCCTCTAGCATTAAACTTGGCTTACTGAGACGCGACCTACTTATCACATATAAATATTTGTCTCAACTCCTTTATCATAACAAAAAACCAAAGTAATAAAAAGTTAGTCTCAAATTTGTAATAGTATGACAATACAAATTCCTACTAATGGTAAAATACTTTATTATCAACTTCAGGACTCATACGCAATTATAGATGAACTTAGTCACTTCTTTTATTTCTTCACAATTTCATCAATGATAAGAAAATATTTAACATCTTGTATATTTTTCAACATCGGGTTAATGTAATATGCAACACGAGGAGTCTAAAAAAAGAATCATAACTACTTTACAATCTTTTCCAAGTTGCTTTGCAAGTATATCCTTACTAATAATAAACTGAACAATATTTTTTAGCCTAACTTCATTCACAACTTTATCAAATATTTGAAACAGAATATCATCATTTCTAACAAGGTCAGACACGTCAATAGGCTTCAAAAATATTTTTCCTTTAGCATCATAAACTAAAAATTGAAAATAGACTCATTTCTTGTATTTGTCTAATCATTATACATAATTCATCACTCATAAATTGCCCAAATCATTATTTTTTCATCCAAATAACTATTTATTTTATAAATACAGATGCTTAGAAGTTTACCTCTATAGTCATTAATTGAAGGTGCCTTATATCCTAGACTGTAAGAGGCAATACCATCCATCATAGGTTGGTAATAATAAGATTGACGACATTGAATGACACACTTGAATGATACCATTATCTAGCCATTACCATGCCACATTATGAATTGCTTCTCTAGATTATAAGGCACTACAGATTGAAGGTTGAGCTACAGGGGTTGTTTGTAGTGCAAAAAGTTAGACAACTGTCTTCTCTGTATCAACTTGGATCCCAACTAAATGCTTTTTTTAATATGATGATTCCCTTACTTTTCAAATACTAGTTGCAATAAACAAATGATATGATTCTTCATTCCAAGAACCAATCTAGCATGAGCCCATGTTAGATTATCAAATCATCCTAAAACAGTTAAATTATCAGAGATACTTGAACTTGCCTCCATTTATCTAAACAAATAAATAAAAATATATGTCAAGATTAAATTAATAAATTCATAGTCAAAATTAAAGTTTTAGTATATATCATTTCATTTCATAACTATAAAAATTCAATAGTCAATTATATACATATTTAGATAAACTCTATCTTACATATTTCTTTATGATAACACGCATTGCAAAAATGACTTTATTATACTAAATAAAATGCAAAAAAATGTTTCTTAAACATTTATAATTTCGTATTATATTGAATAATGAGTATACTCTCATAAATTAAGGCATATCTTAAAAGTCATTTTAAAGGCATACGAAATAAGAAAAATTAACTTGGACTATTTTCTACTTTGTATTTAACTACTCATAAGATAGGAAGGATAATGAATGTATAATGAATGTGTACTTACAATATTATTTTTTAAAGACAACAGTGAACAATAAAAGAATGCAACATTTTATTTTAACTAAGTTGCATATTAAATGATCGAATTATATATTAAATATTATCTTTAAATAATTAATCATATATTAAATACTTTAATTAAATAATAATTAGTAAATTGTATGTCTCATATAAATCAATTAACAAATTAAAATTTTAATAAATCAATTTTAATCTCATTTTTATGATTATTAAGATAACAAATAATCTGAAAAATCAAATAAATAAAACTTTAGTTCCTACCATCAGTGAAATCTCTTCTTATCAATTTTTGGACCCAAGCATGCTTATAAATGAACTTGGTCACTTTTTTTTTTTGCTTTCTATACAATGTCATCGATGATACGAAAATATTTAGCATCTATTATATTTTCTAACTTCAAGTTAATGCAATTTGCATCATGAGGAGTCCAATAAAAAGAATCATACCTACTTTGCAATCTTTTTCCAACTGCTTTATAAGCAGAATCATTATCAGTAATGAACTGAATAAAGTTTTCTGACCCAACTTTATTTACAACTTATTTAAATATCTGAAACAAAGTATCATCGTTTCTAACAATGTCAAATGCATCAATAGACTTTAAAAGCATTACCCTCTTAGCATAATAAACTAAAAAAACTGACAATAAGCTCATGTCTTCTATTTTTCTAACCATTAAACATTATTGTAATGAGTCTCCCAAGTCATTCTTCTTTCATCCAAATAATTGTTTATTTTATAAACAGAGCTGCAAAAGTTTACCTCTATAGTCATCAATTGAATAAGTCTTATATCCTGGACCTTAACAGGCAATAGCATCCACCATAGGCTGGTATAATAAGATTAAGTAACATTGAATGATACACCTGAATCATACCACATGTAGTCATTGTCATGTTCATATTATGAGCCGCTTCTCTAGATTGTAAGGCATTACAAATTGAAAGTTGATATCTAGGAGTTGTTCATGGTGTTTATGTCTAATTGTTTATACGCACAATGACACATATAAATTTAACAACACAATCTATTTCATATTTTCCCCATAGTTTCAACTTAAATTTTCCATAATTTATCTTTCACAAAACAATGCAATTCCAATAATTAAAATATTGAAATATTTTAACCAACAACAATAACCCAAAAAGACAGTATATCCATTTCCAAATTTTCAAGCTTGATTTTATTTAATAAACCTTTTACAATTCACAAATCACATAATACACGCAACTAATCTCAATTCTCAATATCTCATTTATGCAAGTTGCAACAAACTAGAAACAAACTTAAATAAAAGACATAAAAATCAGACCAAGAGCAATCAAATTATTAGTGTTTGTGTGATTATGTCAATGTCAGGTTAGGACTTGGGCGAGTTACGGATCAATAGATTGCACATAAGTAGGGACTTGGGACGGTTGTAGATTGGTGGGTTATACTTGTACGGACTACAGGGAGACTGGAGACAAAAGGATATGTTGTGGAGGAGTTGGTGGGTGGCATGTTGTGGACCTAACAGTCAATGACTTCGTGGTGGAGGAGACTGAGAGAGCAGTTGTAGGAGACTAACAGAGCAATTGGAGGAGATCAAAAGAGCTACTGGCGACCAAAAAAGCACCAATGTGGAGAGTAGCTAGATTGGAGACCAAGAGAGTGAGGGGGTAGCTACTTGGGTGAAAAAATAAAAATGAGATAATATGGATCTGCAGGAGAGTGAATGACAATAAGGGTTAATGTTACAAAGGTTTTCCTAGACACCAAACTTATATCGAAGTCACGTCTACTCCTTTGTATAACAATCTCACTTAGGTCTATTTAAGTAAGACTCAACCTTCTTACATGATTGTTGACTAACAAAACTTTGTTCTCGAATGTTTCACTACCCTTGAAGTGTTTAACTTACACTTGTGCAAGAATACTACGAAAGTACTAAAGTATCAAAGGCAATAATAAAAACAAAAGGGTTACGATAAAAACTAACCTTAATTACTTCCCCAAAAATATATAAAGGAATGTTCTCTCTTAATGTGTTCTCTTCCCCTCGATCTCTTTCCCCTCTAAGAGCAAGACTCAAATAAATTATTTATGGGCACCTTTTGGCTTTACAATTCAGAATCTTAATTGAACAGAACTAGCTATATCACATTTATCTTTATTATATTACGTCGCACTAATCAATTAAATGACACCCCCATCCAAATATATCTTTATCTAATAGGATTTAAATACATCATAACTAATAATATAAAAGATTTCATTTAATTAGAACTGATAAATCCATTTCTATAAAGAACTCTACTATTTTTAGATAATCCTCCCACATGGTATTTATCTTTTAGAGATGATATATATCTATTGTGATCTTGTCCACCATATCATCTAAGATCTCTCCTTGATCTCTATCCATTAATGATAAGTCACCCAAGCCTAAATCCTTTCATAACATATTGGTTTGGTGCAATGTTTACCCATCTCAAATCTATTAGTCATGGTCCATCTATTTGAGCACACAATAAGTCTCTAGAGCTCTCACATGTTTCCTTATGCATGTGATTCAGCTAACCTTCAACCCAAGGTCCATCTTAAGCTATCTTTTTGTCTCACATTCGAATCTTGCATCTCATCAAAGATTTTCACCAACGTGTACTAACACATGCCAACACTTGACAATGCTTGTTTTCCTTGCCTACTCACAAGTCTTTGCCTTGTTCCTTCGTCTTGAGTGCTAAACATTGGTCAAGGCTTGCTAATGCCCGCATGATTCCACTATTAAGACTTAGGGCTCTAACAAACCACTCTAAGTAGAAGAATTCGACATCCTCTTCTAAACAATCTATGGGTACTCCTCTGAATGTGGTTCCCTTGAAGACTCCTTAGTCATTAGCACATCTCCAACGTACCATTTTTCCTCTCCGTTGGGTTTGTCCTTGCTTTTGTTTGGACGCTTCTTCCCAAGGCCCATTACACCCAACATAGCATAAAACCGATATTAGTAAGACGTGACCTCATCAGTGAAAGTGGACAAAGAGGCAGAGAACAACAACCAACTTATAAACTGACATTCGTTTAAAGAGAGTATTGACAATGGATTTCACATTAAGCTTTTTTAGATTAATATAAAACTGCTCGCAACTTATGAACATGACTGGTAAGCCGGACATGTAGATGACTGATAGTGTTGCTCCAACTTTATCATCAATGGTGTCAAAATTAGTTAGCAAAATCCCATCAATTACCCTCAAATTAATTTAATGAGACAGTTCAACTAATTTTTGATTAAATTTTGATATTTGGTAAATAATATCATTTCCTACTAATGTCTCTAATGGTGGTAAATTGCATAATGTTTTAGTGGGTAGTTTGGTATGTGTTTAGTTGTTAAATTGAATAATTAGTGCAAGTTTAGGTTAGGATTGTGTTATTTAATTAGATATTTGTGTTTTAAGTGTTTTATGGTTTAGGGAGTACCATTGAGCTTAAATTTTGTATATTTAAGGTGCCTTGATGTGTTTGTTAGTGTTTCAGATCAAATATCGAAGAATAGAGAGGATTTGGACGAAACCCAGAGCAATGCCCGTGATAGAAGCAATGAAGCATGGAGGCTCTGCCACAATCGTGGTCAAGTTAGGGAGGATGTCTGCATTTTCTGTCGCGCAGGCCACTTGACTTATCGAGGGACATTTTGGACTTTTTGGACTCGGGAAAACCCTAGAATTTACATAAAATGGAAAATATTATATAAAGAAAAGAGAAAGAACCCTAAAGGATAGCTTCAACCTCTACCACTTTGAGAAAGATCCAACAAGAGAAGAAGAGGAAGAAAGAAGGAGGAGAAAGGAAGAAAGAGAAGAAGGGGCTACAGTGCTGTCATCTTCCCGATTTATTCTGACCCTTCCAAGTGACTTTTCATTTCATCTTTATTGTTCTTTCATTTGAATGTATAAGAAGGATTTGGAAGTGATGGATTTGGGTTTAACAATGATGTTATAAACTTCTTTAGGGATTTGTTCTTGAATCAATGTTAATGTGATTTCTTTTGATGTTAATACATTAGGTGTTGTGATTATTTGTTGTATTTACATGCTTCGGTAACAAATCGAGAGAGTGAACTGATAACAAAATAATTAGAATGGGTAATGAGAGTTAAACAATCTAATAGATCACACAAATAATCAAATCGAGAATTTAGACGAAGAGAGATCTCATGTGAGGATCTGGTTGTCCATATGAGGGCTTAAGATCTGATTGAATATTTGGGTTTTCTGTTAATTGAGAGATTTCAAATTCTATAATTCAATTAGGGGTTATGATTTAGGGTTTAATGATTATAACTCGAGAGAGGGTAATCCACCCTTTGAAAGTCTGGGACCCATACTGTCGGACCCCACTCCCGAAGCCCGACTTGTCCCGAGAGGCGAGCCCTGACTGAGGCCCGTTCCCGAGACGCTGGGTTGCTGCTGGCTGAAATCTTAAATCTGATGCCCTGACACTGACACTGGCTGCTAACTCACTTTGGTGGTGAGCTTATACTGAGTAAAACTTAAACCTGACTATTATTGAAAATCTGGAAAATATACCTTTTAAACCCATATCCGTTCCGTTAAATGGACATGAGTGTCTGTTAAATGGACATGAATTGGGCTTGAGTACTGTTTTACCCGAACCTGTCCGTTAAACAGACAGGCGTGTCCGTTTGACGGACACAAGTGCCAAATACACTGTTCCTACAGAATCTGTCCGTTAAACGGACTGCTGTGTCCGTTAAACGGACATGAAGTGCGAAATGTGTACTATTCATCCAGAATCTGTCCATTAAACGGACTTCTGTGTCCGTTAAACGGACATGAAGTGACACAAGGGGGTAATTCTCACCCGAATGTGTCCGTTAAACGGACATGCGTGTCCGTTTAACG
>JANKOE010000006.1:3115803-3127637 GCA_026284465.1 Erythroxylum citrifolium | reverse complement strand
ACGTTAAGGTGATCCATGGGTTTCGAGAGGTCAATGTGGTGGCCGATAAGCTTGCCAAAAGGGCCGATGCAAACCACAGCGGTATCCAAACTCTCGACCAGTGTCCTCACGATCTGCAGAAGGATTTGTTCGATGACAGCCATGGCATAGCGCGAGCTCGTGGAGTCAAAACTAGGCTCGTGACTTAATACAGTCTCATCTCTAGGGTAACACCCTCTTTGTTATAAAAATAAAATCGGCCAATTAATTACTAAACTGGTCGATTTATAATAATAAAAGTTATTAAAATAAATTGAATCAAAAAATTGGCCAATTTAAATTTTTTACGATTGAATAAGTTAAATTGATTCAATTTTTTAATTATTAGTTTTATTATTAGGAATACTTTTATTTAATTTGAATTATTTTTAAAAATTAAAAATTTAAACATATATTTATTTATTAGTTTTGTCAACAATTTTTGAAAGAATTTATATTTTTATAAAATATATGTATACGTCTATTTAATAAAATATGAAAAATATATTATTAAATTATTAAATGATGAAACAAATTATAAAAGTGTTGGAGTCTTTTAATCTTATTTTTACTTTATAAAAATATTTTGTTTAATTTAAATTATAATTAAATCCAATAAAAATAAGTAAAAAAAATGTTCCAAACTCAATTTATCTTCATTTGATATAACGCATAAATACAAAATTTTTAAATTAATTTCTTCAAAAAATTATTATTTTTCTTCAACTTTATTTTATCTTAATGCTTAAATTTTAGTTTGACCTAATAAATATGTAAAAAGGTTGATATCAAATTATATTTTTCTTAACTCTTTTATTATTATTGAGCTTTTCTCAAATTAATTATATTTGAGAATGTGATAAACCTATTTATGTTTAAATCTTTTCAGGTGATAGGTCATGTTCAATTAACCTCAACCATTTATTATAAATAAATGACTAAATATGAAGAGAGAAAAAGAGGGTAAAATATGTCAACATTATTTCACCTAATAGAAATATAGTTATGTTTAAAATTTTTGTCCTTAACATTAAAAATTTACGGGCACGATAACCTTAAGATTGAATATTAAATTTTATCTTTGTTATTAGCTTCAAATAAAATTTTTGAAACAAATTTAACGTATATTTCGTGTATGATAAATTAAGTTTAGTTGACAATTTTTTAAAGAATTATTATACGTTAAAAGTTTTTTGTTAAAATTAAATTTTGTTTAATATAAAGATAAATGCATTGAACTATATCGGCGTTATTTACATTATTGAGATAAATGTAACATGACATAATTTACTCTTATGCCCAATATTATAAATACCTTACTAGTACTGGTACCGATTTTAGTTATGATACGGTACTACACTCGTACTTGTCAATACAGGGCACTATTTTGGTAATTTTTAAAATTATAAAATAATGCCTGAATTTTTTAAAAAACAGAAAATAGTCACTTAATATATTGTGTTATATAATTTATAATTTTATATCAACCATGCATCCAAAATATCACAACAATAGAAATTTGAAATAAAAAGATTCTATTTATTTCAATTTAATATTACTTTTCATGTATTCTACCTATAAGTAATAATCATATTTAATATAAAAATCATTTAATCATCATACAACTATAAAACTAATGATAATACAAAGTACTTAAAATGTTAAAATTTTATCATGTAATAAATAATAAGTAAATCAAAACATTAAATAAAAAGAACACTAAGTTTCATTACTCTATAATTGTTTCAACAAGAATTCGTGCTAAGAAAACAACTAACTAGAAGTGAAATTTAAAACAAAAAAAGTTACAGTTATATTTATATTACATATATAGCACTTAATATATGCATCAAATACAAGTGAAATTAAACGTAGCTCAATGGTGTGAGGCGTGAGTCATGCACCCAACAAAACCCTGAGGTCCTGGGTTCGACTCTCGTATTCCTCACAGAGGGCTAGGGATCACCTTGTGTACCAGAGAGGGGACAAAACCTGGTTGGGGCGGGCTCACCCAAACCAAAAAGACGCCTTTTTGGTGTGGTTGGGTACGCTGAACCGCAACCACTCAAATTAGTATTGTCCGCTTTGGCCGGGGTTCGATCCCCTGACCTTCACGGTTTTGTTGCGTTGAGACGTACGCCTCTTACCACTGAGCTATATGGTTGGGTTGGTCATGCTAAGCCCAAGTCCAAACTCAGAACGGCGCCCCCATTCCTCGATATTGATCTAATTCCTACATGTATTTACTATATAAACTCATTACTTCATCAGAAAAAGATACGACTTCAGAACCCTCGTACTCTCTTAATTTCTAGCCACCAAAATCTTCACAAAAAGACTGACTTGAGCGTCGGATGGGCCTTCTGGGGGTCAACCCCCGGCGTGCCTTTATTTGTTTTGCAGGTATTCTTTAGCTGAAGTCAGTCAGGATCATGGATCCAAGCAGCAACGTCCAACTCCATCAAGTTCAGGCAGAGCCAGGACTAATATCACTATAACCAACCTCCCACAAACTCTAAGGCTTTTAAGTAGGATTTCATTTTAATGACCCATAAGTGATAATTCACTCCATTAAAAATAATGATAAGAAGAGAAGATTATTTGATGCCATTACACAAAGGTTAAACACTTACAAAAATTTTACTCTATCCTCGTAAGCCTGTAAAGCCTTAGAGCTTTGGTGCACAAATCTTTGATTATTATATATTTTTTGAAAATATAATAATCAACAAGAGACAAATCTTTGCTAGGCAACGGAAAACTTTACTGCTAGCTTAACTCAACAAATTAGAACGCCATGCCTAAATAAATAGGCAAACACTTGACCTAAAAATTTATAAAAACAAACAACTACGCAGATTAATGTGGAATGAATAGCCACTAACCCATAAAACTCAATAATAAACACTACTTCCCACAACTTCTAAAAAATAGGAGACAACTAAATAGTAGTTTGCAACACTTTAATTAACTTGGAAATTGTCATAACAAATTGGGATTTTGTATTATTTTTCATAATTCTTTTTAGTTTGCTTAGGTAAAATTTTTTTGTTGATATTTATTAGCTAATGGATCATGCTTAAAAGGTCTATTATTTCAACACGATTAAATGTAATAGTAAATTAATTTTAAATAAAATTTTACATTTAAAAAATTATTATTTAAAATAATTTTACTGAATATTATATAA
This sequence comes from Erythroxylum citrifolium, assembly GCA_026284465.1. Taxonomy (NCBI): domain Eukaryota; kingdom Viridiplantae; phylum Streptophyta; class Magnoliopsida; order Malpighiales; family Erythroxylaceae; genus Erythroxylum; species Erythroxylum citrifolium. The sequence continues at coordinate 3,124,429 of JANKOE010000006.1, read as the reverse complement.
TTACAATTATAATTTATCCTAATTTTTAAATGAACTCTTTTATTGGTGCCATCCAAAATTTGACAGGATTTGTTTTTCAATCTATGATCCCTCCATAAATAAACCACTACTAATATATGCCTATTTATCAAACTAGAGCTTATTCTTCGTAGAGGGATATAACTTACTTGTGTAAATTTTGATTTTTCTTTTATTTTGCAAAAAAAAATCATATATATTCTTCATTGCCCTTTATTTAGGGACCATTTGACTTGACTTATATTTTTCTGTTATAGTTTCTAATTTTTATTTCTTGTTTGTAGTTTTGTTTTTCAAATAAAATAAAAACATAGTTGGTTGTTAATGTCTTATAATTTTATTACTTATAGTAATTGCATATTATATAAAACTTAAGTATAAATTTTTAAAAATAAATAAAATAATTTATTTTGATATCTTATGTATTATTTATTGATAAATTACCAATAAAAATTATAATTTAATAACTAAATTTTTATTATAATCTAATATCTATTTATTATTGTTAAAAAATTTATTTGAAATTTATATTCTGAATATTTTTAAATTTAAATTATATTATTATAATCATTAAATTCAATTTATATTATTTTTAAATTTAATATCTAATCCAATTATAAAATTAAATGAATAATTAAATATCTAATATTAAATTAAATTATTTATATTTTTTATTTGTAATTTTAGGTCATTCACAAGCCATTATGCTTGTAAAAATTAATTGATTGCAACAAATTAATACAAATTAATTTATTTAATCCTTATTTCATTTATTAAACTCCAATTTAAAGGTTTAAATTTTAAATAATTTATAGATGAATTTGAGCTAAACAAAGAAAGTCAACAATTTTATAGGTTAAAGCTACTTTTGTACATTGGACTTTTTTTTTAAGGGGAAAAACGAACTTTATTAAACTAAAGAAGACAAACCGGAAAAGAATCCCAAAACATAAAACAAGGAAAAGAAATGGAAAAAAAAGCCAAACTATGAGCTAGCTTGTTTTCGACACGACTAATCCACTCAACCTTAATGTCAGGGCGTTGTAACAATAGAACCTGATATTCATGAATTATAGAACCATATTCGGACCAATCGGGATCCGAATTACGTAAAGAAAGGACGACTTCTTGCGCATCCGAGAAGACCGTACCATTACCCTCACATCTAACAACCACCTGTTCGAGCGTTGTTCACAAAGCCATTGCTTCGGCAACCCTTGGCGAGTAAAACCCCGGCTTGGAAGTGGTAAAGGCGTGCATGAAGGAACCATCAGCAGAATACGTGATCGAGCCGGTGCCTATGTTACGAGAAGCTTCGAAAATTGCAGCATCGGTGAAGCAACGCCAGCGTTCTTCAGTAAGGTTAGTCGGACCATGGGTTGGAGCAACAGATGGAGAGAACGGGGACCGTCGACGAATCTGGGCCGATTGCCAATCATGCAGATGGTCTAAAGCTTGTTGCATGATAAGGGTAGAAGGGATACTACGATTGTGCCAAAGAACCTCGTTTCGTGCCCACCATAAACGCCAACAAAGCATAGCAAACTCCTCAATCAACACTCTATCGCCTGTCTGCCACAAGGAATTAAAACAAGCCACAAATTGAAGCGAGATCGAAACTCCGCCCTTCCCCCAAAGATGCAAAACCGATTGAGGCACTCCACAACCGAGCAAAGCATGTGTCACGTCCTCGTCAAAAGAACCACAACCACATGTTGTACTAACGTTAAGGCCTCGATGTTGTAAGCGACATTTAGATGGCAAAAGATCACGGAGAGCACGCCATAAAAATTCGCGAACTTTAGGGGGAGCTTATAGTCGCCATAACTCCTTCCAATTAACGGAGTGAACGATCTCTGATGGACGATTTAAGTGGGAAGCTACATAATAACCAGACTTAACTGTATACATCATTTTTTAAAATAACTCAATTAATAGTTAATATAATATTTAATTTACTTAAAAATAATATTTTTAAAATTTTAAAAACTATTAGTAAGAATCTATTTTTAAAAGTATTTTTAATTGAGTGATATTAGATGCTCTTAGTTAAAATTTGTTATTAGTTATTTAAATCAAATTCATCATTTTATTATACAAAATAATTTACTTACATATACTTAATTATATATATATTCTTAAAAAATTAGAACGTATCTCAAAAACAATGACTATAGTTTTCCAATTATAATAAATAAATTCCCTTTAAAAAGAGGTTATCAAAGAATATAAAATTAATATATTACAATCTTTTCACATAAACTTTTTATTTATCCCTCACTTTTTACACGTAATTTACACATTATGTATGTATAATTAAAGAATTTAATAATACTTTTTCCATAATTACACAAATTTTACTAGAAATGAAATTGAATAAAAGATTAAGGGTTTTGAGCTCTATTTTTTAGGATGACCTAAAACTCGATCAGGTCTCTAAGGTTACTTTTTTTTTTGGTCGACTTCAGGGTATCCACCGGCGGACCCAGTGACTAATTCCTTCGCTGATTTGTAGGCACCTCACAGGATGAGACAGCTGGTTCAAGGATTTAAGGCTGCTCCATACCTAAAGCTAAGGATTGAACCCCTGATTTTTGGTTAAGGATAGATGAATCTCGTCCACTCAACCACACCTCTTGAGTTCGGGTCTAAGGTTACAAACCTAAGCCTAATCAAACTTGGTTAATATAAAGTTCAGTCGATTTAATTAAATTATTTTTAAAATTTTAAAAATAATATAATTATATTCAAAACGTCATTTTAAGTGAAAGTTTTAAATTATAGTATGGTTGAGCTGAATAGCTAATCTTAAACTTTACCTAAAATTTTTTATCAACTCTAATTAGACGAATTAATTTTAAGTTTGACAAAACCCAATCAAGACAGGCAAAACCATTTTTTGTCGTCCTTTTATCTATTTTCTAATTAACAAAATAGCTTAAACGATGGATCACAAATATTATTTATTGCTGGCATGAGAAAACATTCCAAAACTGTTGATGGATGAAATGTAGACTGTCACGACAGGGAGACGGAGAGGAGGACGAGGGTGTGGTTGACACTTGACACTTGGAGAGCAGCAAACGTCGACTGAGGAAAACAAAAGTCCCCTTGTGGGGGTGGGACGGTTATGGTTTTTAACTGCTCTGCTGCTAAGACCTCAGAGGAATGTCTTTTCTTACATTTCCTTCCGCGGTCATATCTATGGCAAAAGCTGAACAAGTTGCAGTCACATCCACGTTATCCACTACTTGCACGAAACCTCCATTACACATTCTATGATCTATCCCGAGCTGGCCACGTACTTGGGGACTTGCTTGCTTCTTGGACTGATCAATAAAGTCTCCACCTAACAATCTGTTTTCCATTTATGTATTGAAGGGTTTGTGCAATGATCGACATTTAATTAGCTCAATTATTAGATGTGATGCTCATTAAGATTCTCATGGAATAAGTTCTTAACCATAATTATATATTTTGAGTAAATTTTATGACTTTTTTTAATTAATAAATCAATAATTTTATATGTACCAATTATAAGGTAGTGGTTTTTTATGATATTATTTAGTCTAAATCAGGCCCGAGTTGGGCAAAGGTAAGAAAGAGCAGGGACAGAGGTACACTACTGGCTCCTCGAGATTTAAAAAAATTAAATATTTTTAATTTTTAATATATATATATATAAAGATGTAGTTATTTAGAGGTTAGTAGTACTTCGAGCCTCTAAAATTTAAAAAAATTAAATATTTGAACCCTTAAGATGTAGTTATTTAGAGGTTAGTACACCTAGCTTAGGGTCTACTTTTGATCTGTTCTTATTTTGCCTCATTTTTTATAAAAATTCACTATTAATATTTATAAAAAACAAAATAAGATAAAATAAGGTCAATTTTTTCTTTCCTTGAGGCTTATAAAAAATTAGGAACGACCTTATCTAAATGTTAATACAATCAAAATGATACATTCATGCTTGACGTTAAAAATAGGTGAAAAGGGGTTTTTTCTAATTAAATTAAAAGATATATATCTAATACTCTCATGAGAGATTAAGTTTCTTTCATTTTTTAATCACCAAACTAACAAGGAATGAGTTCTATACAACTTCTTATTCATTAATATTCTCGACTCATGTCTTGGTTCTAAAGTTTATGCTTTACGAAAATTTAAAGGAAAAATCAGAGGGGAATTGCTTAGCAATATTTTAAAAATCGAACCAAAATTATATCGTCAATATAAGAAGTTTAAAATTTAAAAGACCATCATGTAAGGATGGTAAATGAGTCCAGCCATGCCAACTTGACCCAGCTTAGTCAACCTTGGTTTGACCAGAAAATTTTAAAAAATTGGACCTTGGGTTGAGTTCGGACTCGAGTTGTCCAATTCTGGCCTTTAGAAGCAAAACAACGTCGTTTTATATTTAAATTTTTTTAAAAAATTTGGACTAGTCAAGCTTAGGTTTGGACTGCCTAAGACTCTATAAGGATTGGGCTCGAATCCACTACCTCATGCACAATCAAGGTCCTCGAACCTAGGCAGGTTAGGGTACAACATGACCTATTGTCATCTCTAATATTATAAAATTGATTAAAGATTAAATATAATTAAAATTTTTGAAATTTTCTTGAAAGGGTTTTCTTTATTTATAAAAAAATTTTCAAAAAATGTTAAAAAGTAAATAAAATAACTAATTTAAAATTTTTATAGTTAAACTATATAAATATATTGCATTTTTTAATTATTATTGTTCAGAATCAAAACCTGAGGCGTGCCGCGTGCTAAATAATAAAACCCGTGCTTCTAACGTCAGACCCGAAATTAAGACAACAGTTTCAGGTTTGGGATACCGAAAGAAAATTATAATCCTATAAAGCATTCCCATGCAAAAAAGATATTATTTCATAATAAGTTACGTACAAAATGCCAGATTAGTTGAGATTAAAAAAAAAGAAAACATTTAGAGCAACTTTCGTGTCTTAATATATTTGTCATGTTTCGATTGTTCGCACCTTAAGAACGTGCCCACTCAACCTGTTTTTCCACACAGGAACAGCTGTCTCGTTGCAGTGCCATCGTCGATTATTTGTTGACAACCTTATTTTTTCAGGAAAATCCCACGCTTCAGGGGAAAAAAAAGGGTTCATTGTCTTCACATGCCCAGTACATTATTATTATACATACCAATTTCAGCTTTTCTGGTTTCTTAAAAGAATTATGACATTTCGGCAGATATAGTGGATCTGACAACACAAATTCATTCGGACAGGTTATGTTGTTTCACGTCAGCCTTTTGTATTTAAATCACGAGATGAGGTGTGATATATATTTTTAATATGCATTAGGTGCCCAAATTTTGCTCGATTAATCCCAAACTCTTAGGATCCTACTTCAAAGTTTTAGAAGAGATAAATTTGGAATCCCACCTTGGAATCCTAACATTCCTAAGGTTTCTACGTAGCTTATACATTTTTACGCACAAAAAGTTGTCACATATTGATTAGTCACTTGGTGATTGATTACTAGCCCTACTCAACATCAGGTTTTCAACAGTCTTGAATTCTTTAGTAGGTCCAACTCCTACACTATCGTTAGAAGCGAGACGTCCGTAATTGATTCGACGAAGGAGCATGCCTAGGAGTGTCACATACTGATTGGTCACTTGGTGATTGATCACTAGCCATGTTCAGCATCAGGTTCTCAACAGCCTCGAATTTTTTAGTAACTCCAACTCCCACACTGTCGTTAGAAGTGAGACGTTCGTAATTGATTCGACCAAGGAGCATGCCTAGGAGATTAGAAAATCATCAACAGGGAAAAGTTCCCTCTCCCCTCCTTTTTTGGTGACTCGAACTTAAGATAGATATCCTACATATGAGAGCCTTAAGCGAGGAGTTGAAACCAGTCAAGCCACTCCTACTTCTCTGAGGTGTGGTGCTATTGAATACACTTCGAGTATATGTGATATATCTCAAACCACATTTTTAACATGAACGCAAACAAATAAATTGAATAAATCTTAAGAAAAAAATCAAATATTTCAATGATTTAATAGAAGAAAGTAACAACATCTGAACTCGGACCGGACCCAATTCAGCATAAAATCAACACGTTTGATTTGAATTGATTTGACTTTTGATCAGATTAATTTTTTTTTTAAAATCTTAAATTTTAAGCCAGGTTCAAGCTTATGTTTAATAATTTTGAATTAATTGAATTATTATATTTGTAATATGTAATTAGTTTATGCATATTATTATCTTTTATTTATTTTTAAAATTTAAAAGAAGAGTTATTTTAAAAATTAATTATTTTAAAAGTTAAATTTTATTTAGATGAATTAAACTATAGAAATTTGTGTCTTTTTTCCTGTTTAAGATAAACAACTTTGACTTTTTTGAAAGTTACCAAAAGGTACGGAGAAATTGTGAATGGCTGCCAAGGAACTAAAAGGCGCGGTCTTGAATCCAAATAAAAGATAAATTCTTGCCTTTACCTATACGGGATCAAAACTAAAGTATAGCAATATTCAAGTGTTCAAATTTAAGTCAGAAAGAAACAATATCTTTATTAAGTGGAGTCCCTTTTTTCTTATTCAACCACAAAGGAAGTGTTACTTAAGTGGGCATTTCTTCATTAACTTGGTAATCATTCGATTAGATCAAATACCAACTTTGGAATGGTCTTGATTAGGTCCAACCATTTATTGTTTTATCAATAAGGAATAGGCACGTGTGGTGTGAGAAGGAAAACCAAAAAAGAACATGATTGCTTGGCTTTGGAAAAGAAGCTACGGGCATAATCATTTCCAATGTTCCAATAAAAAGAGGTTGGAATGAAGTGCTAAAAAGCTAGATTAGTGCGCGTGTGTGTGTGTCACAAGTCTTCTAAAGCAGATACCCAATAGAAAGAGTCAAAAGAGGGGATAAGCAGTGATTAAAAGCTATAGAGAACAAAAGAGTGGCGTCTCATGATGGAAAAAGGGGCAAGTGAAGCTTCAGGTTTTCAAAAACAAAGTGGTGTGCTCCTCAATGATGATGGCGATGAATTGAGTTGGGCCAAAGTTGAGTTTGATATGAAGTTTTGTTGAATAATGGGCTGAAGGAGACTGGACTGAACTTCTTTTGCCATTCCTTCCTGGTGCTTTGAAGCTTAATGGATGCGTGGTCCTTTGTGGTCCAACGACCGCACTCATTTACTTGCTTAGTTGTATGTAAATGATTACTAGGAGATATTTAGGCTTGCTTCTTTTTGTTTTTGTTTTTAAATTTAATAAAAAATCTATTTGAGTTTTTGTTTTTTATTTTTATTTTTCTATTTTTCAAAATTTATAGGAATTACAAAAAGTGGTTTTTGTTTTTGTTTTCAATTTTCTCATAATTTATTTTAATATTAACTTAAATATATATTATTTAATTATTTGATATATTAATTATTAATAAAAATTACGAATAATTTAATTTAATATTATTATATTTAATTAATTTAAATCTAACATCTAATTATCATCGAGAGAAAGAAGAGGTAAAGTAGTATAAGAATTGACTTGGGCTTCAGTCTACGTTAATCCTGTGCTAAGCAAGAATTTATCCTTTAATATGTCTACAGAGAGGCCTGCTAGAGCTCTTTTAGGGCAAGGATTTCTAAAGGCTAAAAGCCCAGCCTTTTTTTCAAACTCAAATTAAAGAATTGAAAAAAGCCTATCTCATGTATAAGAAAATGAAAATTAAAAATTAGAATAGAAAAAATAGAAATGGATCAATCAGCCCATAACTTTTTTTTGAAAAATTAAAAAATATATTAATGAATTAAAGGTTAGCATAAGAAGAGATTTGCCACAAAGATTTCTCAATACACTGATACAACTTTATTAATAATTTAATACTAAAACTACAACATAAAGACCAAGGCAAAATTATATTGTTGATACAAAAATGACAACACATAAGAAATAAGCCTAGACTATCATTGTCTAATTTGGGAATAACTAATTTATACATTTTGAACTTTTTTTGAAACTTCTCGATTCGGATGGAAGCAGTGCGTAACTCAGCTAACAAACGTGGTAACGTAAGTGTTCCACTCTTCTTCTCCTTCCTTATCCACGATCAACGGATCTCTATTCAAATAAGTCTCTTTTTTAGGATCGTTATGTTTCATAGCAATTTAGGGCACAAATAATCTTATTATTTAAATCCCCATACATAATTAATCAAAGGAGTATGCAAATTGCTATGATAAGTTCTCTTTCAGGTAGGCATCTCAACTAGATTTTGATTACTGCCTTATTGGAACACATTAATTACATTTGATGTTCTAAATCATCCAAATACATGAAGCTTTTCGTATAAGAACATACCTGGTGGTCCAATCAGACGACGTTTTTGTTGACTTTGAGTTGAATGAAATTTTAATTATAATTTTAAATAATAATATATTGATATAATTTTATTTTTACTATAAAATGTTTGAATTAAAATTTTTTAATCGAATTTCAATTAATTATCAAATTCAATTCAATTAAGTTTAAAAGAAATAAGAAGGAAATTTTTTCTTTCATTGAACAGAAGGTGTGGAAGCGTGTCCAAGGATGGAATCGGACTTTTCTCTCCCG
>JANKOE010000006.1:3083907-3100946 GCA_026284465.1 Erythroxylum citrifolium | reverse complement strand
AAATAACTCAAATAAAACAATTAAAACAATTAAATAAATCAAGCTAACCAAAATAGAATTAGGCTGCCCTATTCTTACGACTATATCCTTTGCCAATAAAGGCATCAGCCATAACACTCCTTTTCCTGCAACTGAAGAGGAATCACCATTTGCTACTTTAACCTTTTCATGCCCAGCACCAGGAAAATATGAATGAAACAGGTTATAATCATCTGTCATATGGTCTGATGCTCTAGAATCAACTATCCATTTCTTCCTACTACATGAAGATAAAATAGTTTTTATGATATTACCTCTCATAGTAGCATTAGCAACTGTGCTTGTCTTCTGTTGGTTGCTGTCATTTTGGAGATTCTTTATTATTTCCAATAGTTTCCCTAGTGTAATATTCAGTTCACCACCTTCTTGCTTCTGACTATCTTCAAATTTTTCTGTTCCCCCTTCACTAGATACTTGGTAGCCTCGATTTTTGCCCTTTTTTAGTTTACAAGCTTTCCATAGATGTCCCAACATGTGTCTTTGGTGTGACCACTTTGTTTACAATGATCACACCACTTCTTATGACCCTTCTTACTGGGTTCATCACGGGACATCAGTGCGGAAGCTTCATTAGTAGGTACTAGAGGCATATTTTGGTCTTCTTTTGGCTCCTCTTTTAGCATGATTTTCTTCCTTACTGCTTTCCTTCTAACTTCAGAAAAAACTTCTTTAGTTGTTGGTAGAGGAACTCTACTTAGGATTCTTCCACGGACATCATCCAACTTTTTGTTGAGACCAACCAAAAATTCAAAGACTCTTTCTTTTTCAATTTTCTAATTGTACATCACAGCATCTTCCTTGCACGTCCACTCTTCATCTGACAGAAGGTCAAGTTCCTGCCACAATGCTATCATTTCGACCCAATATTCTGTAACTTCTCTATCACCTTGCTTCATTTGCCACAGCTTCGTTTTTATCTCGTAGATTCGTGATGCATCCTCTCCATCAGAGTATGATTGTCGCACCCCTTCCCAGATTTCTCGAGCTGTTGGCAGAAACATAAAGGTGCGTTTGATCGGTGGTATAATGGCGTTGATAAGCCATGACGAGACGATGGAGTTGTCTCTCTCTCACTATCGTGCAGCTTGTGAGTTCGATGGGTCTGGAATGTTTGCATCTCTGACAATAAAGCTCAACTTCCTGCGTCCTCCAATGGCGAGTTTCATAGCTTGAGCCCACTCCCGATAGTTCGTTCTATTCAGTTTGTCAGAGACTGACAACTGAAACTCCTTCAAGACCAGAGGTCATCGATGACTAACCTTCAATCTGGTTTGGGTTTGCCGTGGAGGATCCCTAAAGATTGGAAGTAATTTCTTGACTTGCCAGGGTTGACTCCTCAATTTCACTATCTCTTTCACGTGGCTCTAATACCATGAGAATAAGAGCTGATTTGCTGTATATTATATTACCAAGAGAATGTAGTACATATATACATGAATAGGAGTATAGAATAGGCTAGTTAATCTATACAAATACAGAAGATAATCCTAGGATAATGTTTATCTCTAAGATACTGCTATCTAATCTATAGAATCTGATTACAATCAGATTATAATATTATGAGATAATATGTAGCTTGACCACAGACACTCTGACCCTGCATCACTGATCTTCCAGTCTCAATGCAATAGAGGAAGAACTTAAGCTTAAGTTTGCACAATCTGTATGTTTAGTTAAGAATGAAGTTCAAGGATCATTGCATGCGTATAATGTTCATAACTCCAAGAAGCACTTTTGCCACTAAGCTATCTACTGCAGCTGTAACTTTAAAGAAGGGTCATCCATATTGGTTTTGAGACTTACTTTAGGACCCTTATCAATGTCAATTTGAAAGGAATATTCCAATAATCAAACATAATCTTTCATATACTAATTGCATGAACAAATATGAAACAAAAACTAAAAATGACTTATGCAAAACTATCCAACAAGATAGAATGGTTCAAAAGCTGCATGTACATCTAAATGCATTACCTAAGATCTTGACGTCGAAGCAGAGGAACATTTGAACTATGAGTCTTGTAAAGTCTTTTGTCAATATCATGAACATCCCTAAGTGGGGTTGTCAGCATGAGTCCATGACTTGACCTTGAAGCACGTTTCCAGTGAAGCCTCTAAAATTTTTTAAATTTTCATTCATATTAGGTGGGTAAAGACGATGAAAGAAACCGAAAACAAGCATAAGGAGAATTAATGTTGCTGGCAAATTTACAGCACTAAAAAGAGAGTGTATACATGAAGGGATTCAAACTTACAATCAAATTGGCCAAAGCAATGCCAATTATGTCTCGCTTTGTAGCTATCTCAAGCCCAAAAAGTGAGTTGCTAGTTAAATCTGAAGCCTTTGACTTAGGGTTGTCCACACACGCTCCATTAACAATTGCAAACAAGCTGTGTCCTGAAGTTACCTTGAAGAGCTCCTACAGAGTAATAGCAAATTTGAAAGTTAATCAAATTCCAAAATGGACGGAAAACACTATTTATCTCAATATATATACATTGATATAGTGACGCAAATTATAATGCCTTACAAGATTATAATCTATAACTTAAATGTGGTATGCAATGAATACAGATGAAATTGGAAACGTGAAACACCTCAGGGTTTCCCATTTGGGGCCATATCAAAAAATCTTCCCCAACTCGAGATCCCACAATGGTTAGACCAAGTCGTCTACAAACTTCGATGTAAATTATGCTAAGTAAAATTGCACTGCCACGTCCAGTGCCTAGTACAGTGTGCAAGTATGAGTACTTAGAGTCTACAACAACAGATGACCTCTTGAAGCCCCTTAACTCAAAGAGAACAACATTGACAGCATCCAAAACTTCAACCAAATAGCAGCCTATTTCTCTGGATTCAAGTTCTGCTTGCACTTCTTTTGCAATTGTATCCAACTCACCAAACCACTCATTTATTGTCTTTCTAGCCAAAGGCATCCAGTCCAGAGAATTCCAATCTTGCGCATCTGATGAGACTGAAAGATTTCTTCTCTCGCTCAAGAGTGAGCGAGCATCTATCTCTCTGTTTGCAGCAATAAATGCCTCATCTTCTGCTGCAATATACAGCAATGCCTTTGCAAGTGAGATATCTTTGTCCTGGGACTGGAATGAGATTTGATGGGTAAACTTTTCCCTGGCAGACTTGGCAACCTAGCATATGTTTCAGCATTATAGAATCAGAGGAAGTGCGCAAAGGGTATGGCAGTAACAAGCAACCAGTTGCAGAAAAGACTAAAGATAGCACGTGGGTTCAACAAGCTAGATTAATTACGCAAGCAGATTGTACTAACTATGGCCATAAATAATATCAGGGAATGCAAAAAAGTAATAAAGATAAGGTATTCATATATAGGTTAACTGGTGTGTACAAACAGAACCTCCTGATAAATTTTGAGACGGGATGAGTCCCTCGTCATCTGATTGGTAGAAATAGGAGAAGATGAAGCTGAAGCTGAAATCGAAAGACTAGCTCTTCCATTCCTAGTCCAGGGGAAAGGGGTCCTCCTCTTCCACCTCCAAATCCCACGTGGACCATGATGATCATGATCATACCTGATGAATGATGATCATCGTGTAGCGTAAAGAAAAGGGATTTACAATTGTTTTTCTTCCTAGAATCATTTGAAACTTTCCTAGACTTCTACTTGACCTAAAACTTTTCCCAACTTCAATTTAAGTTCAAGAACAGTTTAGGTTGAAACAAAATAATAATGGAATACACCCACATATTTGTATATATCTAAAGAACATCAGAATATGCTTAGTATTAGTTAACAAGTTCGTTTTCAGCAACAAATACAATTAAAATCAAATTTTGATTAATCATATAAAGAAAGTGTGGAAAAAAAGATAGAATATGATAATCACCTCATTCTGATCTTGAGAGGCTGAAGATCACAGTGAGTTGCCACCATGGTGACAGCAGACGCAGAACAATAACAAGTCATAATCAACAGTTTTGATTATTACAAGTAACGAAAGCAAAGTTCTTCCCTTTCTGAACGTTTCTTGTAGAGAGAAACTGTAATTGCAATTGATTTACACATACAGAATGTGAAACAACAATAACACAAACCAGAGGAGTAAGAAGAAGTTAATGGCAACAAGAAGAAGACTTTTAGAAACCCAATACATTAGAAACAGTAACAGTAACAGAGACTATAAAAAAGGGAGATTTCGTGATCTTTCATGGCAATAAAAGAAGACGAAGTAGTAGTAGAGAGAGAAGTGTCTGAGAATCGGAACCGGCTTACAAGGACCAAATTCTAGGATGACCATAAGATTCAAGATTAGCCATTGCAGTTTCTCTCACGTCTCCTCCATCATAGGTTTTGAGATCTGTTAAAACCATAATAAGATTCAAGATCAAAACCTAACAATAAATCAAAGTCCATAAAGAAAGACGGCGTCCGACAAGAAGCAGTAGGCATGATCAAAACAAATTCTTCAATAAAATCACACTCCATTACGATCATCGTTTAAAAACCCATTATCTTCCCAATCCAACTCGAACTCGTCTTCGTAATAATCGCCAAATACACCAACCGCAGACCTAATACCAAGCAATTCGTCAAAGAAACATCGAATCGTCCTCTGCTTCCTACATCTAAACATATCAACCGCCGTTATAAGAAAGGAGAACTAAGGAGAACAAACCAGAAGACAACACGTAAAGGAGAAGGATGAGCGTAAGTTGGCGTGGGTGGGGAAGCTTATTTATAGAATCGCAAAGGCCAAAGTTGAGGCGGTGGTTTATCACGAACGGTAAAGATTGATTGTTGAAATAAGGTCGGTGGGTTTAAACGGCTGTGATCAATTGTGACTAATTCTGATCTGTATAGGAAGGAGGAGTCTAATTAGTTATGCTTGAAGATAACGCGTTTCCAACTTTCTTTTCCGTGTCGGACTGGGCTTGTTTATTTTTATCATGACATATGAAACACAAGTTACAATGTTTGCTCCAAACGCAATTTAATTTCATGGTAAAGATATGTTCTTATTCTTAGAAATGGAATTATTGGATCTCACCATTTGCAAGGTAAAAATAATTATTATCTATATGTTTTTACTATCATTATCTAAATGTTACAATACATTAATTGAGGTATTCCTCCGCATAAACGTAATTAGGGATGAAGCCTGACCTGTTAATCGGACCCGAAGTTAAAGGGTTAGGTCCGGGTTAATCGAACTTCAAATCTCATTTTTTGAAAAAAAAAAGGAACCCCAAGTTGAGTGCTTAGACTACTTAGACCCTATCCACCCGAGGCTTGACCTTGATAAATAAAACGATGTCGTTTGCTGAAAACGACGTTAATTTGGATTTTTAAATTTTTAAAAAAAAGTTCGTGCTGGGCCAATTTGAAATTGGGCTCGGTCGATTTCTCTCAAGCCCGATCAAGCTCGAGCTTGGGCTCGCTGTCTAAGGCCCGATTTGGACTCGGGCCTAGCACATTGCCATCCCTATCTGTCACACAAGCCCTATTAATCCTCATAAAATTAGGCAATTGTTTTTGGATGATGTAAACAATTTAACATTGATATATAAACTTATTGTGTATAAAATTAATTGCTTTGGAAAATCTAAAAGAAAGTCATCGCTAATAATTATTAAATAGATAATTTAAGCCTTAATTTTGAGGGCTATTTTCTAAAATAATGATTTTGAAAATGATCCTTTAATGGTGTTTGTTTATTGTAAGCCTACTCGAAGCTTATTAATACCAATTTAGTGTCAATAATTTAAAAAAAAAACAAGTGAAATTACTTGAGATAAGACCACTTGTTTAGATAATCCAAGAAGGCTTGTTTACTTTCTCGAAATTCCAATCCATTCCTATCAATGCTCTCCACTCGTTCCTCCCCATCTCTTAACTCGGCTCTCTGCTTGTTGAGCCTGCAAATCCCATAAAAACTCGTCAAGAAACATGCTCAGATAGATCACAAGCCTTATTTCAGAATTAAAACAGGAAACCAGAATGAATAGAAGCACCAACTTCTCTGTTCCAGTTAGTGAGTGAAATGATGACTATCAGAATTGCTGTCTGTAAGACAATCCCTGAGATCATGCCTGACCATATACCCTGCAGAACACAAGTTGATACTTATATTAGGTGAAAGAAAAACAATCAATGCAGTTGGTATACGAGCCTATTCATGCTCTAGCAAAAGGTATTGGCTTATAAGATCTTTAAACTCTATTTAAATCGAGTCTGTTACTGTCCGTCAAGTAGTTTATTCGAATTACGTGATTTACGAACTTGTTAAGCAGATTCCACACGTATAAGAAATAAAGTATTGTCTCCCAAATAGAGAGAAAGGAAGGGTAGTGTGATTTACCATAACTCCAAAAGCAAAAGTGAAGCCCAGGAGTATGCCAGCAGGCAATCCAGCTATGTAATAACATCCAATGTTGATGTATGCAATAAGAGCTTGCCATCCAGCTCCAATTGCAACCCCTGAAGAGGAATGGAAATTCTTACTTTTGTAAAATGGTAGACTTGTTCCTAAGTTCTAGAATTCAATGGTTTTTGTCCTTACCGGATAGAACAGGTTGAAGGCAGTTCAGAAGTGCACTGACCCCAAGCAACATAGCAAGTTTGGTTGTTTCCTTGGCAACAGCTTCACTGTTGGTGAAGAGGTACGGGAAATACTGTCTTGTTGATAGAACAAGAATCATGCAAATAGCACCTATAGCTAATGCTGTGATGGAGACCACTACCACTGAAAACTTTGCAAGACGAGCATTGCCAGCTCCAAGTTCATTTGATACTCTAATACTGTAAAAAAAAAAAAAAAAAACAAGAATGTTACCATTTTTCACCTGATAAGTACAATAAAGTCCTTGAAACCATTTGTTTCCATGTTTTAACTGAGAATTGTGCAGAGCCTAAATTTATGGGATAAAAGATAGCAATAGGTTAGCTCAAATCCTAACTTTTGTAGTTCAATTAAACTGGAAATCAAAACGATGTCATTTTGATAAAATTATCATAGAGTTAACAAAATAACATCATTTAGTCATTTGGTTCTTAAATTATTATGAAATAACGTCGAAATTATTCCGGGCCAATTCGAGTCGGGTCTGAGTCAGGCCAAATTGTCATCCCTATATGAGATATTCAAGGTTTTCAGGAAGCCTGGAGGCTGCTGTTCTAACTCTTAACAAAAGGGCAGGGAGTTCACCTTATTGCAGCATTGAATCCGATCGATATCATTGCAATCCATCCTTGTATGTTCATGCTGCAAAATTGCGATAAAAAGTTGATTCAGAAACGAATAATATCCAGATTAATCCTCAGTTCTAATTAAGACAATAAAAAATTAAAAAGAAACCATAAATATGAGGTAATTAAGCTCGTAAATATTACCAGATGGAGACAGCATCAACTGCTATGAGAGGATTAGGCAGATGACCAGTTATCACAATCAGTATCATCAGGTACCAAAATTCCAAGCTGAAATTTAATTATTTAGCAACAGATATCAGCCTTGCAGTTCAAATAACCCACCAACCAGAAGCACAAAACCCGAAGGAGAACTACTACCATAACATTACAGCAGATGCTAATGAAAGCTTGACAAAACCCCACAAATCTGCAAACGCCAACCATGAAAATCCGCTCCAAGCACCATCTGATTTGGTAATGAAAATGTAAATCAGCTGCAAAATAACTATAAGCCACCATGAAGCATTTAGAGTGACTGCTGCTCCAACTAAGCCCCATCCAAGCTTCAGTATTAACAGCCAGCTGAAAAATAAGTGTAAGACCAGTGTCAACGCCGAAATCCAGGAGATAACCATGACTTTCCTCTGTGCTTGGAGAAACTTTTGTATGGGAAAATTGAACGCATAAGCGAACAGTTGTGGAAGCATCCATAGAGCAAACTTTCCTGCACAAAACCATTGAGACAGGTAAGCAACTGTTTTTGGCGCTATAGGAAACTGAAAACCTATTTGGGCTATAAAAAGGCCTAAGACCTACTTGTTAAATAGCAGGCCCAATTCATTTTTGTATATTCTTAATTCGCTTTTCAAGATCTAATCAATCGTAATTTAATTTATCGAATTATTATTATTATTTATTTTTTAAATAAAAATGTTATAAGATTCGATATCGGTGGCAGAAGGGAAACAAGTTGTTCTAAGTTTAAATATACATTATTTGTAATATGAAGCACGAACTTATAATAGATGACTAGTCGACGGAAAAATTAACCATCTCCGACGTTGGCATTATATACAAGGGGATGGAACCTCTGTCCAAAATTATGGTGTCTTATTTTATCTTATAAATCTTAGTTATTCATTTATGTGGGTCTCACGTTTATTTATGCATATCATATACGGGATTCATAAAAATAAATGACTAAGATTCATGTGACAAATAAAACACCATAATATTAGACAGAAGATCCGAACTCATGTACAAGTACCTAAACTTTGTTGTTTGGACCGTAATTGGAAGAAGTAGAGGATGAAGCATAGACAACGATAAAAAAAACAGTACTGACCTGCAGCGTCCGAAATTTGATTGGTCTCTCCGAATAACTTCAAAATGGGAGGAGCCCAGACATAGATTGGAAGCAAAAAGCAGGAAGTTGCCACCAAAATGACCCATGATCTTTGCATGTATATACCCAGCATTCTGTATTTTCCTGCACCATACGCTTGGCCACACAGAGTCTCCAGGGCACTCCCCATTCCCAACTGCATGATCAATCAAGAGTATATTAGGTCTTATGATCTATGGTTTGATTTTCCTTACAAAACTAAAACTATGCTATCACTGTCATGACTCCATAAGTTATATCTTCCAAGGACATGTCTAAGAGGGTATATGGTCGAACTCACCATGACTCCATAGGCTAGACCTGCAATAACCGAGTTCTCAACGGACACGGCAGCCAGCTCGAGCTCTCCCACAAGACCAGCGAAGGTCTGAGTCAGTGCCCCGAGTGAGTACTGACTGACGGCTGTGAAAATCGCCGGACCTGCAAGCTTCCATAACCTCTTCGACTCGTCACCGAACTCTTTAGCAGTCACAGTGAAACGTCCTTCTTCGTGGCCGTTGATATGGTTCTCCTCAAGCAGCGGAGCTTCCAAGGCCATAGCTTCTAGTTTTGTCGTTGTGCAAACTCTGAAACCTATACTATGGCCAATAGCTCTTCCTCTTGTATATAAAATGCCAGGAATACTTGTCCTTTTCACGCCTTTGGTTAGGTGCAGGCCAGAGTGATTGTTATATGTTGACTAGGAAGATAATGTATATATACGAATCTGATGTTTAGGGATGGAATATCACTACTCGCGTAAATAGATTTGTCTTTATTTCATTAACGCTAGAACTACCTTGCCGGTTGACCATGGCGTAGTAGGAGTCACTTTCCTGACACAAGCCTCTTGAGGGGACCAAACCCATATATATTATTATCACTTGCACTGTTCATGTGTTGAAATTAGTAAGTAGCAAAACAAAAAACAAATACGCAATCTCTTCGTCTTGTTAGCTTAGGAGTTTTCTACCGCTGAAATCACCCAACAAAGATACTCAGGTGTTGAGTGCTGAATTGGCTATGAAATCCAACCAACTTGTTAGGAAATGACTACTCTGATTATTCTGCGTGTGATTTCACAAGTTAATGAAAAAAATAGTATATATGAGTTATTCCAACAACTCATATATCTTTCGACTTTGAATTACATTTCAAACATATCATTGAGTATATTTCATTCGGACACAAACTTTTTTTTTTTTTTTTGACTGGAATTACATTATTTTAGTTTATTTCACCAACTCTTTTTTTTTATTTCCCAGTAGGTGTCTTAAGAGGATCTTAATTATAAGAAGACACCTTTAAGCCATCCACTCCCATATTAATCCCTGCTCGAGCCGGATAAGTCTCTTGCAGGAAGCAAGACTCTAGCTCCAAATTAACTCGTTTTTAACATCGCATAAAAAAAAAGTATTTTTACCATCTGCTGTTAACAATTCTCATAGCACCCGTTACACACAATAAATCCATCGAGTAAAAGAAAATTTTGGTTTTGAGGGAAATCTGCTCAACTTTCTGAAAGCTTACAACCACCTTGTGAACGGAGCTACCTTGTCAGGAAGGACGTAATTCTGGGCGACAAGTGTTACAAGTAGCATTGAACCTTTTTTCTTCTTTCACCAAGAACGAGTAAAAGTCAGATAAAGATTCCACACGGGAAAAGGATCACATGATGGATTTGAAAAACTGATACTACTATTAGCCATCCAACCCAATTAATTACTGGCTACAGTTGGAAGATGGTCTTTGGAAACCAACTTTCCAATTTCCATGTGAGAAAGTACTCAAAATGGATGGACAGGTAAAATATATGGAAAGTGAGACGGGAACCAACCTAGAATCCAGAGCTTGAGGAAAATTCACACATGGCAATAACCTTTTTCATGTCTTGAAGACGGCTTCAAAAGGGAGGAGCTCAATTATGCATCCAACCAAATGAATATAGCCAAAGACTGAACCAGCAATCCTCACCAGGATTCCTATTAGTAGGTCATTCAAAGAGGTGCCATCAAGTAAAGCTAAAACGTGGGTAAGACCCAGAAAAAAGTTACATAATATTAGAGGAGAATGGCTTTTCAGCCTTCACGAGCATAAGGACAGATAGTAGGTTAGGGGTCCAGATACACGATTTCTGCTTGCACAGAGGCTCGTCGAAAGCGGAGCAGCTGTTTTACCATCCCCCATCCCTCATTAGTTGGGGCTGGCTTAATAGTCATTCTTTCAAGCATAGGAGAGTTTGAAAGGAGAAAGTTAATGAAGTCAAGTTCAGCTTTAACACCAGATATGCCGACTATTTTTACAAATTGCAATTGGCCAAACAGACAGTTCCATTTATCTTCTTCTGAAAACTTAGTCACTGTGACAGCAGAATTCTGTTCCTCAGGACGAGCCTAAAGAAAACGACAAGATATCAGAAATTTACAATTAATCATGTGGTTCACACGATCGATAATGACGTAGGAAAATAAGTTGAAAGAAAGCAAGACAAGATATAATTTAAAGCATAAGAAATCACAAATCAAAATCTTCACACAAGGACATGAAATGGAGCTTACCAGCATCTCAAGTTCTTGTAAATTAGGGGCACTTCTTAAGAGGCATAACGCAGCTGAATTCTCCTCCAAATCATTAAAGTTAATGCGTATGGAAAGGTAATTTAGATCAATGCACGGTTTTGGCAGCTTGCTTGGTATGTTTCCCATAGCCAAGTACTGAAACAAACAACAGATTCAGTAGAAAGCCTACATCTGTACTCTATAAACAAATGCCAAAAATTAGGAATTCAAATAGTTCATTAAATTGTTCTTAAAAGCACTAGAATGATGACTGAAGAAAGCTAAATAATCAGAAAGCATGACAAGAGAATAAGTGTTAGAGAAACAGATAAATTTTGTTGCAGTCACAAAGACAATGAATGCATATAATCTATGAGTTAAACAACTTTTGGAGATCCGACAAATTATATGAAGGGACCGTTACCTGTAAAAAGTAACTCTGAACCTCAAGTCTTCGGATGCGAGGTAGGTTGGCAAAGAAGCTTAGCAATTTACAATAACCTCCATGAGCCATTCTTGAGTCATTTTTGACATTCTCATACAAGCCAATAGAAACTAGGGTCAGCTGAAACGTATTCTCAAAACTAACATCATCAAAAACACCTCCAATGTCAAAGAACTGAAGATTTGGCGCATTTATATTCAGATGACAGAAACCATCAAAGTTCATCAATGTCAACCTCTCCAGCAGAGGGCAGCCAGAAATAAGATTTTCAAATGCATCCTGAGCCAAGGTAATGTGCTGAAGGTCGAGACTCTTCAACTTTCGGAAGCCTTTAAATGATGGTGGTGGTTTTAGCAAACAATTGAATAGCTCCAAATGAGTCAAATTCTCATAAGAGAATAAACATGAAGGCAGTTTGTAACGTTGTCCCTTCCATATTTCAAGTATGAACTCCTTGATCGGAATTCTTGACAAATGAAGAATCCATCTATCGATGTCAGGAACTCCGAGAAGGTCTCTATGAGAAAGTTTAAACTTGTAGATTGGGCCATGGTGAAGTAA
The DNA here is from genome assembly GCA_026284465.1 of Erythroxylum citrifolium. Lineage (NCBI taxonomy): Eukaryota > Viridiplantae > Streptophyta > Magnoliopsida > Malpighiales > Erythroxylaceae > Erythroxylum > Erythroxylum citrifolium. The sequence continues at coordinate 3,088,787 of JANKOE010000006.1, read as the reverse complement.
CAGGATATGATCTACAACATTGACAAGCTTATTCTTGATAAGACCTTGGTCCTGGGTAGATAATGTGAGACAGTTATTATCAAATACAAGATGTGGGATTTTGGCCCATCTGTACCTCCACTTCTTTGATAGAATGCCTGTTCTCACAGCGTCCCTAAGTGACAACTGCAACAAGATTTGATCTAAAATATGTTCAGGTAGGCTGCTGATTCTGTCAAGCTCTGTCTCAGTATCACATGGGAACTTAGGTGGATCTCTATGCATCTGATATATTCAAAGTTAAGGAAGTTAAAAGCATGAATAAATAATATGAACGAAAGCCAAGGACTTTCATGAATTCTTAAAAAGGCATTGGCCATTTATGAATAATTACCAATATGCATCAACTAAAAAACAAAAGTTTTTTTTAAATTTAAATCATAGTTTACAATTGAAAATCCCAATACAGTATCTCATAAGTAAATCATCTGTTTCCTTCAAATCTTTTATCTGCAACATGAATCGAACAAGATGGCCACAGGGAATCAAGAAAATATAAATTAATCACTATGAAACACTTTCAATGAGCTAGAAGTGATACAGAGATAGTCAACATAATTTAAGATACTCCCATGGAAAGATACATTTAATAACTGTTATGCATGTAAAATTCAAGTGAAAAAGAAATTACAAATTCATGTAAAAAGAAGTAGAAGCAAACTCTTAATTTCGTAAATTACATGAAGGCGCAAAATTTCCAGAAACAAAGGTGGGGGATATCACGCAGAAGATTAATTCCATCAATTATAAAGCAGTAGCTCCTAATATCAACATTACTCGTATGCCCCTTTGAACTGGGCGTGGAATTCTCAACATGCAAATCTCTATGTTTAATTTATTTAATCAAATTAGAAGCCAGAAAGCATGTGTAAGAATTTGAACCACAACAAGATTCAATGGCCTAGTAGTACAGACAGAAATGTGATTCAGCCGATACAAAACACACGCAGCAAAGAACATATATAAATCTTGACAAACGAACTGCAACACCCAGACAGATTTTAAGAACGTATCAACTTCGAAACATGACTTAGACATTACAACTATCGACTCTGCATTATTAAAGAAGGCAGTGCAGAATCCACCAAAAACATCGGTAGCTGACCATGTTAGTCATATTCACCGCAAAAGCATCCGAAGCTGTCAAAACCTGTGAATTAAGACCATACGACTGGTAAATGCACAAAATGCGATTTTGTTCTTCTTATCTTTTACCTGGAAAGGAAGGTGTTGATGAATGGATGAAGCTTGGAATCTGCGAGTGTGAGTTAGAAAGAGAACACTCCGTTTGGATGTCGTCGAATCATAACCCACCACGGTTTCTTTCCCTCGTTTCCTTCCCAGAGAAGATGCCTCACAAATTTAAGGACATGTTTGCAAAAGAAAAACTGAATTAGGGACCTTCTATGAATTTTTTGAAAATTGAAACCCCTAAACATAAAAATGCCCCGAATTTTAATCGGAAGTTATAATTCCATTGCCGGGATTTGAACCCGGGTCGCCTGGGTGAAAGCCAGGTATCCTAACCGGACTAGACGACAATGGAATTATGTTCCTGATTTTCCTTTGTTTCTCTAACTAGATCTTTTTATTTTGGAAAACCGGACAAAAGTCGTATACGCTTATGATTCTTTCTGAAATCGTTTCAGTCTTCTACCAAAATTATTGACGGTGGAGACTAACCACTGTATAAAATTTCGCTAAGATATAAAATTTAAAGAAGATTAATAATATTTAAGTTTGGTAATCGGTAACTAAATTCAGTCATTCTCGATATGATTGCATGTTTGTTTGGTAATGTGTCAAGAGTCAAATTTTCAATTATTTGATGGACCAAACTAGTTCATTATTTGATCAAGGTTTGCCTACAATATTCCCTAACAATACTAAATTTTTCAAAAGGGTAATAGATTAATTGTTTGAGATTTTTTTTATTTAGTGATTAATTTTTTTTATTTAGTAATCAAGGGTCAGTTTGGTTAGATGTTAATTAACGGAATATAATGTAACGCTTTATAATGGAAATAAATGTAATATAGTGAAAAGTTGTTTGAGAGGGATGAAATAGTTCATAATGTAATGTAGTGAAATGTTGTTTGCAAGATGGATATAATGGAATGTAATGTATAATAAATGACTATTATACCCTTTATATTAAAATAGTTATTATAGGATGTTTATTATTTTATTATTAATTATTAATTATTTTATTGTTAATTATATAAAATTTATTATTAATTATATAAAATAATATTCTTAATTATTAATTAAATTTTATTCTATTATATTCTATGTGATTTATATTTTAAAATAATTTATTTATATTTATATTTATATAGAAATATGTAAAAACAATTAAAGAATACTTTTTATATATTTTCTATTTTTCATCAATAAAAATTTTATTAAATTTTTTATTTTATTACTAATTATATACAATTTATTATTAATAATATAAAATATTATTATTAATTGTTTAATAAAATTTATTATATAAATATTATTCTATTCTACTTAATATATTAACTCTAGTTAATATAATATTATGACTTAGTCACAGTTGGTATTATGAAAAAATATTGAGGGTATATTAGATAGTATATATTTATTAGTTTACGTTTCATCCTAAACCTCCCGAATCGGAGATGTCTTATTTTCACTGTTTATGATGAAATGGAACGTAAAATGAAACTCTCCACTTTCATTTCATTTCATTCCATTATATTATAAAACATCTTCTAAATAATAGAAGTGTATTACATTTCATCATCCCGTTTTATTATGAAACCCTCAACCAAGCACGCCCTAAGTGTTAAACTTTTTTTAACCTTAACAACTCATATCAAAATGTTTTTTTATTACCATTTTGTTGATTTGATTAACGAAATTTGTTTTATTAACAAAAAACTTTGTTTTATCCATGACATATAGAACGTTCATGTAAAAAATTAATTGTTAACTAATCATTTACAGAAACTAAACACTGAACATAACTTACATATTGAACTAAGTTGTTAAGATTATAAAATTTAATTATTTAAATTTTAAAATTTTGAGCATTAAATTGAAATTTTTCAAAAAATTTAGTACTTTAAGGGCCTATTTAGTTGGATGTTAATCAACCGAATAGAATGAAATGTAATGAAATAGAAAAGAACATTTTATAATGGAATAAAATATAATATAATGAAAAGTTGTTTGAGAAGAATGAAAGGATTCATAATATAATGTAGTGAAATGTTGTTTGGAAGATGGAAGGGATGAAATGTAATGTATAATAAATAACTATTATACCCCTTATATTAAAATGGTTGTTGCAAGAGGTTTATTATTTTATTCTTAATTATATAAAAATATTTTTATTTATATAGAAATATATACAAACAATTAAAGAATCATTTTTTATATATTTTCTATTTCATTAATAAATTTTTATTAATTTTTATTGTAATATTAATCATATGCAATTTATATTAATTATATAAAATATTATTATTAATTATTTAATAAACTTTATTTTATTAAATTTTATTTTATTCTATTATATGTGATTTATATTTAAAAATAATTTTTATTTTTATGTATATAGAAATATGTAAAAACAGTTAAAGAATAATTTTTTATTAATTTTCTATTTTTCATCGATAAAAATTTTATTTTATTATTAATTATATGCAAATTTATTATTAATAATATAAAATATTATTATTAATTATTTAATAAAATTTATTATATTAAATATTATTCTATTCTACTTAATATATTAATTCTATTTAATATAATATTATGACTTGGTCACAGTTGATGTTATGAAAAATTATTGAGGGTATATTAGGTGATATATATTTATTAGTTTACGTTCCATCCTAAAACTCCCGAATCGGCAATTTTTTATTTTTACTGTTTATGATAAAATGTAACGTAAAATGAAATCCTCCACTTCCATCTCATTCCATTATAAAACTTCTTTCTAAGCGATAAAAGTGTGTTATGTTTCATCTCGTTCCATTATGAAACCCTCAACTAAACAGGCCCTAAGTATTCAACTTATTTTAACCTTAACAACTCAGGTCAAAATGTTTTTTATTGGCATTTTTATTGGCATTTTGTTCAGTGTTTTATTGGCATTTTGTTTACTTTATTCGGGGAAAAATTTAATTGTCAATTAATCATTTACGGAAACTAAAACACTGAACATAACTTACATGGTGAACAAAGTTGTTAAGATTATAAAAATTAATTAATTAAAAATTAAAAATTTGAACATTAAATTGAAAATTTTAAAAAAATTAGTATTTTAAGGATATGTTTGGTTGGATGTTAATTAACGGAATAGAATGGAATATAATGAAATGAAACGAAACAGTTTATAATGAAATGAAATGTAATATAGTAAAAAGTTATTTGGGAGGAATGAAAGAATTCATAATGTAATGTATAAAATGTTCATTGGAAGATAGATGGAATGGAATGGAATGTAATGTATAATAAATGACGATTATACTTCTTATATTAAAATGGTTGTTGCAGGAGATTTATCATTTTATTATTAATTATATAAAAATATTAATATTAATTATTTAATAATATTTTATTAAATTTTATTTTATTAAATTTTGTTTTATTTATATTTAAAAATAATTTATTTATTTTTATTTATATAGAAATATATATAAACAATTAAAGAATATATTTTAAATATATTTTCTATTTTCATTAACAAAAATTTTATTATATTATTAATTATATACAATTTTTTATTAATTATATAAATTATTATTATTAATTATTTAATATATTTTATTTTATTTTATTCTAAGTGATTTATATATAAAAATAAT
>JANKOE010000006.1:3010000-3020490 GCA_026284465.1 Erythroxylum citrifolium | reverse complement strand
AGGCAATTAGACAAGAAAGTGAAAATTGTAAGGTCTGATAGAGGTGGTAAATATTAAGGAAAATATGAAGAAACAAAACAATGTCCAAGTTCATTTTCTAAACTTCTTGAAAGACATGACATGTGTGCACAATACACTATGCTATACACACCTCAACAAAATGGTATGACAGAAAGGCGTAATAGAACGTTGATGGATATGGTTAGGAGCCTGATGATTAATTCATCATTAACCAAATCCTTATAGATGTATGCACTAAAAACCACCATGTATTTGATGAATAGGGTTCTTAGAAAGGCAGTTCTAAAAACTCCTTTTGAGTTATGGACAAATAAGAAACCTAATTTAAGGCACCGATATTGGACATGGTTATTTAAATTTAGATAAAAATTTTAAACTTATCGGTTCTGGTAGTCTTGTTGATAGTTTATATAAATTGAAACTTGATGATCAATTTTCTGAATCCTTACTGTGCACCACAATATTGGAATTAAGCATAGTATGCTTAATGAAAGTTCAATTTTTTGTGGTATAAACGTTTGGAACATGTATAAAAAAAATACAAATATTAGTAAAAAAAATGAGATTCTACAGAATCTGGATTTTACTAATATTGGTTTATGTGTGGATTACATTAAAGGAAAGCAAATCAAACATAACAAGAAAGGAGCCACAAGAGGCACTCAGCTTCTTAAAATTATACACACTACTGTATGTGAACCTTTTGATACTTCATCTTTTGGTAGAGAAAAGTATTTTATCACTTTTATTAATGATTTATCATGTTATGGATATGACCATTTGCTTAAAGAAAAATCTCAAACAGAGAATGCTTTAGAAGTATACATTAATGAGGTTGAAAGGCAATTAGACAAGAAAGTGAAAATTGTAAGGTCTGATAGAGGTGGTAAATATTAAGGAAAATATGAAGAAACAAAGCAATGTCCAAGTTCATTTTCTAAACTTCTTGAAAGACATGACATATGTGCACAATATACTATGTCATACACACCTCAATAAAATGGTATGGCAGAAAGGTGTAATAGAATGTTGATAGATATGGTTAGGAGCCTAATGATTAATTCATCATTAGCCAAATCCTTGTAGATGTATGCCCTAAAAACTAAAAACAACCATGTACTTGCTGAATAGGGTTCCTAGTAAGACAGTTTCAAAAACTCCTTTTGAGTTATGGACAAATAGGAAACCTAGTTTAAGGCACCGATATGTTTGGGGTTGCCCAACAGAAGCAAGAGTTTATAATCCACTTGAAAGAAAATTAGATTCTCAAACTGTTAGTAGTTACTTTATTGGTTATCCAAGGAGATCTAAAGTTATATATTTTATTATCCAAACCATAGTCTAAGAATAGTGAAAACAAATAATGCAAAATTTATTGAAAATAGTGAAGTTAGTGGGAGTGATGAACAACGAACTGTGTACATAAAGGAAGTAAAGTTAAATGTTCCTTCATCTGTAAGTGTTCATCCGTCTATTATTGTTCCAAGTGTTGTTCCAATTGTTGAAGAATGTATTGACAATAATGAACAACATTTAAATAACAAAATATCCCTTGAAGAAACTAACTCACACAGATCTGAAGCAAATAAGTCACAAGAAATACCTTTGAGAAGATCTCAAAGAATAAGGAAACAACTATTTCAAGTGACTATGAAGTTTATTTGTAAGAATTAGATCTTTATATTGGAATTAATAAAGATTCCATTTCATTTTCACAAGCCATAGAACGTGTTGAGTCTGAAAAAAGGGTTGATGTCATGAAGGAAGAGTTAAAATCTATGAATGATAACAAAGTCTACGATATTGTTAAATTGCTAGAAGATTCCAAACAAGATGGGTGTTAATAGGTTTTCAAGACCAAACTTGACTCAAATGGCTATATATAAGGCTAGATTTGTTGCCAAAGGATATACTCAAAAAGATGACATTGATTATAAAGAAACATTTTCACCCGTCTCAAAGAAAGACTCATTGTGTATTATTATGGCATTTTGATTTAAAGTTACATCAAATGGATGTGAAAATAAACCTTTTTTAATGTAAATCTTGAAGAGGAAGTTTATATGAACTAACTTGAAGGTTTTTTCCATTAAAGGAAAAGGTCATATGGTCTATAAACTTAAGACATCAATATATGGACTTAAACAAGCTTATAGGCAATTATATATTAAGTTCAATGATACCATCAACTCTTTTAGTTTCAAAGAAAATCTTATTAATCGTTGTATATACCGAAAGATAATTGGGAGAAAAATTTTATTTTTAGTCCTATATATTAATGATATCTTATTTGTTACTAATGATTTGGGTATGTTGCATGAGACAAAAGATTATCTCTAAAAAAATTTTGAAATGAAATATATGAGAGAGACTTCCTATGTGATAAGAATATTTCAAATTGAAATATTTCATAATAGATCACCAGGACTGTTGTGATTGTCTCAAAAGACCTATATTGAAAGAATTCTAAAGAGATTTACTATGCAAAAATGTTCTTTAAAACTATTCCGGTTCAAAAAAGAGATAAATTTAGTCTTATGCAATGTTCAAAAAATGATATAGAATGAAAGCAAATGTAATCATTTCTTTATATTTCTATTAGGGGGATCTAATGCATGCAAAAACCTTTATAAGACCGGATATTAGTTTTGCGATTAGAATGCTAAGCAGATATTAAAGTAACCCTAGAATTGATCATTGGAACATTGCAAAGAAAGTTTTAAAATATCTTTAAGGATCAAAGAATTACATGCTCATGTATAGAAGATCTAATCACTTGGAAGCGATTGGATATTCATATTCAGATTTTGCTAAATGCATTGACAACATAAAGTTAACTTATGGTTATTTGTTCTTTCTTGCCGAAGGAGCAATATCATGGAAAAGTGCTAAACAATCTACCATTGTCTTATCCACTATGGAAGTAGAATTTGTAGCATGTTTTGAAGTCACAATACATGCATTATGGCTGAGGAACTTTATTTCAGGACTTGGGGTTGTCGACAACATTACTAAGCTGTTGAAAATTTATTATGGTAATTCTGCATCAGTGTTAATATATAAAAGGTGCCAAACATATAGAACTAAAGTATTTTTCTGTTAAGGAGGAGGTTTAGAATAGAGTGTCTATTGAACATATTAGAACACATCTCATAATAAAAGAGTCGTTAACTAAAGGTTTACAACCAAAGAAATTTAAAGAACATGTATAAAGAATAAGTCTTGGTTGTCTTTTGAACAATGCATTTAATGAAGTTGACACGTTGAGCTTAATGATGTGTTTTTTATATACACCATTTATTGTTTCTAGTTATAATGTGAACATAATTGTATTCTAACATGTCATAACTTGAATTTACTAGAAACATTACTGTGGACCATGATGAAATTTATGTGTCATTTATAGATCTATATGGTAAAACACTGGTGTTTGCGGTATATAAAAGAGAGTACGTGACGTAATAAATATACATTTATGGTACATGGAAGAGAGTAAGTGATGTAATAAATGTATAGTCGCCATAACCAACATTTAGTGGTTTATCATATTTAGATAATTATGATATTTGAGGATGAGTTTTGATGCTTAATTGTAAATGCATCATACTTATGCATTAGTTTCATCCAATTTTAGGCCAAGTGGGAGAATGTTGGAAGTTGTCGTAAGGCAACTTTCCCAAGTGGCCTAAAAATTAGGGATTAAGGCTAGTAACTTCCTATTCAGATACAATTACTCAAATATGATATAATTAGGAAATTTATGTGTCATTTATAATTCTAGTATGGTAAAACACGGGTGTTTGTGGTATATAGAAGCGAGTATGTTATGTAATAAATATACAACCGTCATAACCTACATTTACTGTTTTTATCATATTTAGATGATTATGATATTTTGAGGATGAGTTTTGGTGCTTAATTGTAAATGCATCATGCTTATGCATTAGTTTCATCCAATTTTAGGCTAAGTGGGAGACTGTGGAAGTTGTCGTAAGGCAACTTTCTCAAATGGCCTAAACATTAGGGATTGAGGCTTATAACTTCTCATTTAGATACAACCACTCAAATTGATATTATTAGGAAAAATTATTAATATAGAAAATTCACATCCGTTGATTAATTACACATTGATACTTGATGGACGTATTAGATTAAAATAAAGGACACATAAAATTAGTTCTCTCTATGCCCTAATTTACATGGTTAAGAAAAACTTACTCATCCTTAAAAAAAAGCATGTAAACTAAAGAAAGGGAGAACGAGAGAGAAACCAATTGTTCTACGCAGAGAAAGTAATTGTTATTAAGATCAAACACAATGTCTTCTTCATTAAATCTAGGTATGTGAAAATTATTGGTTTCAAGATTCTTTATAATGTAGAGAAATTCAATTTCTCCTTACAAAACCACCCGAGACAATCCCTGAAGGAAAGGAAGTTGCATATATGGATATACAGATACCAATCATCAAGAAGAATATGTTAATTAGATTTGTAATATGCACGTTTATAGATGGAACAAGAACACTGTAATACAGTTATATGGAATTATCTGTTACAATGAAACTGATCCTTCCTCTGAATTAGTTTCCTCTATCTATGGGCACCATAGTGAGACTGTATCACTACTGACACTAACCCCAGATTCTGATTTCCTTAAATCAGCCTGAATTTTCAACAGACTTGAAACTACTTCCTCCATACCTGGCCTTCTTGCAGGTTCTTGTCTCAGACAGGCCACGCTTACTTTGGCTAATCTCAAAGCAAATTCTGTCTCAGGACTTCCTTTGAGATTAGGATCAATAAACGAATCCAACCCAGCTTCGGGATTCTCTTTTTCCATAATTGACACTATTGTTTTTGAAAGTAGTACTTCTCTTCCCCCTTGCATGAAAACAGCATCTCTTCCTGTGATGAGTTCTAGCAGAACAACTCCAAAAGCATAGACATCGATCGTGGGAATCACTTGTCCTGCCTCTATATATTCAGGTGCCATGTAACCTCTAGTTCCTGCAACATGTTTGGTCTGGTTCGTTGTTGCTTCTCTCGCAAGACTGAAGTTCGCAATCTTTGCCCTTAGATTGCTGTTGAGCAGAATGTTGCTGCACTTGATGTCCTTATGAACGTAGGCAGGTTCGGCGAAGCTGTGGAGGTAATGCAATCCATTAGCAACATCTATAGCAATCTGAATCCTCCTATCCCAAGTTTCGTTTTCTTCACATCTTTTGGTAGAAGAAAGCCATTCTCTCAAAGATCCATTTTTCATGTACTCAAACACGAGATAGTAACAGCCGCCATATTCGCAAAGACCGTGGAGTTTAATCAAATTGAAGTGCTTGATTCTCTTCAAAATCTTCACTTGCTTCGACACATCTTTGCTCATTCTCTTAACAGCGAAAATCTCCCCACCAAACTCTCCGGAATACACAGAACCCTTAATCGTACGCTCTGGACTGAAGTTATCAGTAGCTTTTTTCACTTGCTCAATTTCGAAAACTTTCAATCCTTTCTCGAAACTCGCAATTTCAACACGAATATCTTCCAGGGAAAACCATTTTCTGCGTGGACGACTACCTCGAGAGTTGTCTTTTCTCCTTTTACGACGTACAAGGACGACGGCTAGAATGATACTCACAACGAGGAAAGAACAACCTGCGGCCAGTGCAACGATTTCAAGCTTTTTTCTCTTTGATTTATGTGCTTCAGAACCAACAATTACCGGAGGAGAAATCTGCGGCGGACTTCCGTGAATTGAAGTGTTTGAACTCATTGGGGAATTAGGCAGAGGAACCAGAATAGTCGTGTCAGGATGAAGATCTGGGTTTTCTCCCAATCCATTTGCTTCAAGTATACTCTCTTTGGTTGTTTTGAACCTTTGAGCAATATCAGCAATTTCGTCGTCAGAACTGAGTGGCAATGTCAGCAGATACTTGGTACCGTCGAAAACTTGATTCTTCGTAGGACAAGCACAACGAAGAGGGACCTGCAGTTCCATACCAGGATACAAATTGTATTCCCCGTAAGGATTTTCACGCAAAAGCGAAGCGCATGTGGTAAGTCCTTCATAAGCCTCAGTCGCTATCTGATAATAGGTCCCTTCTGTGGCAGATACAGGAAATGTGGTGCTGGCCCGATAATACTTGCCTGAACAAGTACAAGTTGCAGGAATTATAACCTCTTGGTTGACAGGAAAAACTGACACAGTTTTAACATCGTTGATTCTGGCCAATTCCGTATAATTCGCAGATGTCAGGGCTGAGATATCACGCACCGACTTGCAAGAAGCTTGAGATTTGAATATGAGAAAGGCTTTACAGGATTGTTCTGCATTGCAGGTGTAAAGAAATGCACAGGACGGCCCTGTTTCATCATTTGCTTTGCAATCTAGAGCTGAAAGTCCAGAATAGTTTTGCTGGCCCTTACTTGCAAAAATGAGGAAGGTTAATACCAGCAAACCAAGGAACAACTCGATCATACTGGAGAAACGAGTAATAGGGAATTTCAGAGAGTTAATACTAGGGAATTTCAGAGAGTTAAGGATCTTAATTAGGATGGTTTGGTGTTTTGGTTAAGCTAAATAAGCTACACAAAGCCAACCTAATATCAGTAACTTTCTGGGTTGTCTTGTTTCATTCAATCCTGATACCCTTTTATTTCACCTGACAAGCAGAAATGTTTTAAGAACTAGAATACAAGTGTTCATCATCAGCATAGACTTGACTTGGTTTTAAAATGTTCAACAGATTGGTACTGTTACAGACCAGAAATTATCTTCAAGTCCCACACAAATAATAATCTAAACCTTTCTTGCTGATTTCCTGATGCTACTGCTACTTATATTTTATTCCTGTTGGACCGGCCTACTTACAATTATCTCAATCGCTCGCAACCGTAGAATAATTTATAGTATGTAATTTAAAGTTTTGATCAGTTTCATTTCAAGAAAACTGACCTGGAGAGTTAGCTACATAGACTGCTAAGAAATAGAATAAAAAACAGGAAGAATTCCTAAGCAAATACGTATTTGGATGGCTTCTTTCATTTGTTTATTGTGTTTACTGGTTTCCTGTAAAGGGGATATAGAAATAATATAGAATGGTCTTGTATTATCTTGAGGCATTTGGAAGGCAGAAAAACCAAGACACCATGGTCCGAACTTCTGAAACATGCTTTGCTGGTTGGTCGCGATAAGTGCTAGACCAAGTCTTGTGATGCTTAGGTTTTTTATTGCTCTTGATCGTGAACTCCGTTTTTCAAAAGTCTACCTTGATGTGAATGATTTGCGCTTTGCTAAGCTGGTACTTGGAAATTAACACGAATGATTAATAAATTCAATCAGTTCGGTTTAATCATAAATTTTTTTTATGATTTTGAATTATCTAATTTAATAATCCTTATTGATAAAAACTGATCAGTTTATTAATTATCAATTTTTAAAAATTAATAACTTTTTATAAACTAAATAAATCAATTAATTTTTATTTAACAATTTCTTTTTTAATTAAACTTTAAATTTTTCAATAGATAAAGGCAGTCTCTTTTAATCATATTTTAAATTTTTAATTTTATTCGATCTTAAGTTGATTTTAAGGTGGCCTAATATTGATTGAACATTTTAAATCTTAAATGTCTAGTCTTGTTGGATTAACTCCCGGTTTAGTTTTTAAAACATCGATAAATATCAACTTCACAACAACAATAACAACAGCAACAACAATTATATTAGGTCTTTCGCGTGTTGCAATTTATGATACTTTTGTTAACTCTATTAACTAGATTCCTATGCATGTAAGGCATAAGATGCCATGCTTAGTGATTCAGCCGGATTCTGACTGAACGGAACGTTGCCGTTTGGATCCATGTGTGGATTACTTTCTGTATTGGCCTCGACGCTGAGATCCCTGCAAAACAAAGAAGGCACGTCGGGAGTTGTGGCCCGATTAGCCCCTCCGACGCTCAAGTTAGTCTTTTGGTGAAGGTCAGGCTGCTGAATGCAGAGAAAACTAGGTTATAATTGCGTACCTCTATCACAATGAGATCATACCTTATATATGCGTGGGACGCTAGGGTTAGGTATTCACGTAGACTCCACCTCTGCATGGAACGTTTTCTTTTGCTAATGGGCTATGGTGAATATGAATCGGGCTTGGACTTGACATTTTTTATGAATGGACCGATCGGCCCTCGGGTCGTTGAGACCGAGTCCGGGCCCAATACGACCGACCCGACCATAAGCCCCCTACTCCTCGAGTCTGAGCGAAGAGAAGGGTCGGAGGAGTAGGTAGAGATCTTGTAGCCCGTACATAGGACGGCTCGTAATTGGGGTGATCGGTCGGACAGGAAGATGTAGCCCGCGTGTGGGACGGCTCGTAATGGATTTAACCAAGTAGCTGAGTGTCCTAATCGGTCGGCATCGGCACTTATTACTCGATAGTGTGCACCACAGGGATCGAGAAGTCACGGTTAGTGAGTGTGTAGGGCATTCATTATTGACGGCGCGTGCTCTTTAACAATTTTTCAGAATCTGAAACGTATCGTTCTTGTAACCGTTGTGCAGCTGTCCCAACTGTCTTTTCAACCGTCGCGCCTCTCCGAATTTCGAACAACCCTAATTTTCTTGGCTCAGATTATGCCGCGTGTCCAGGCATAGCTCGGATCTTCTACACGCGTCGTATTTCCATTAGATGGGTGCTCCTTTATAAGTGCTCAGGATCGACAAACTGCTTGGTTTTCTTCACGTCTGTTTCGTCCTTACTCACGCTCTGTTTTCATCTGTTCTTTCTTCCTCTCAGTTCCCGAAAATTTCCTTCAATCGCCGTTCGACTTCCCCTTCTTCCTTTACTAACTAGGTACGTCCTTCCTCCTCTAAAGCTTTCTCCCTTATTTCTCTTCTTGGTAATTATGTCGACAGCGAGTTCCAGAAGTATGGTGGAAGGCGTGGAAGAAACATCGACACGGGAGAGAAAGGATGGATTGGTGGTGGAGGCCCCGCCAAGGAATGAATCCACAATGACCGTTCAGGAGTTGAATCGGTCGATAATTAAATATAGCATCCCCTTGTCTTAGGGACCCAGATTGGCCTTGAAGAATGAGCGAATCCACAGTAACTTGAGTGGGTATTTCGCCGTTTCCGATAGCTTTTTCTCGGTTGGCGGCATGAGGCTTCCATATGCCCCGGTTGTCGATGAGATGTGCACAATTTATCAGTTGATGCTGAGCCAAATTCCTCCAAATGGCTGGAGGTTTGTCAACGGTCTTGCCTTGCTATGCCATCAATTCGGTTGTTCGCCCTCTGTTGGCATTTTGCGTCATTTTTTGAGCCTGAGCCAGAGCCCGAGCTCTGGTGTCGGGATCCCTTCACTGCAGTATAAAGATGCCAAGTATCGCCCGGTCGGGACGGCCTCGAAAATCTCTTCTTGGCGAAAAAAGTATTTCTTTGTGAAACCCCCAGGATCCTCCTTCGAGTCTCGGCCGTGGAAGTATCCGTTGGCCGAACGATGGAATGATGCGATGACCATATCCCTTAGTAGAGAGGAATGGGAGGTAGTCGGGCGCATAAAGGAGCTCAGCCAATATGATTTCGCTCGGCTCGTCCAGGGCTACTTCGGGGGGGCCTCGGCCAACTCTTTCTTGCTTGTCCCTCCGCCACGAATCAGCGGGCTAGGAGAGGAGGCCCCCCCGCCTGGTTGACCTCGCGGTTTAATTATTTGCAATCTATTCAATTATTGGTTTCCCTTTCTAACTGGCTTTATTGTTGTGCAGCCATAGTGAGGATACAGAATTATGGCGGGCCCGCTGTTCCCCCCAAATTCAAAAAGCAAACAGCTGGGAAGAAGAAGAGGACGGAGATGGAGGCTGGTGAAGGCTCTGATCCACCAGTGGAGTCGGGCCCTTCTGCAATGTTGCTGGCCCCACCCTCTACTAAAGACCATCCTGCCGTGCCGTCGTCATTACCAATTGTGCCAGCGGATGTTAATCAAGCAGATGAGGAGGAGGAGAGAGAGGAGGCACCACTTCTTAAGAAGAGAAAGCTCGTTCGGCTTGGTGACCTCCCGTCCGGCCCATCGGGTCTGGCAGAGAAAGATAAAAGGAAGGGAGGCACGGGGAAGAAAGGCAAAGAGAGAGTAGTGACGAAGAGTGCCGACCAGTGGGAATCCAAAATTAGCTTGGCGAAAACCGCAACGATCGCTGATGTCGATGTGTCCCTTCGCCTTGCTGAGAAGGTCATTATTCCCGTGGACGAGGAGTTTATGGAGTCATTCGGCGATATGGAGCTGGCCCCCCGCCTTGTTCGTAGCTGCATGAGAGGTTTAACAATGGCTTTCGACGCATACCGACGTATAGAACGGCTCGACGCTATTAATCGGTTGCAAAATCTAGAAATCCTTGATTTGACCGAGCGGGCGAAAGCTTTAGGGGACGAGCTATTGGAGGTTAAGGAGGAAAGGAATCTCCTTCGAGCTCAACATTC
>JANKOE010000006.1:2983725-2995780 GCA_026284465.1 Erythroxylum citrifolium | reverse complement strand
TTTCTCTTTTGACAGATTTTGTTGGAGCATGGAAATGGTGCAAACCCAAATGCCAAGTGTTGGAGGTATGTGTTCTTCAATCTTGTGATGCTCTAAATAAAATAGATCTTGGTTGTTGGATGTAGTTAATACTGCATGTATAGTTTAGCATTCCTGTGCGTCAGTTCCGTTCCCTGCTGCTCAAACTCCACGCCAGCGCCCAGCTCCAAGCCTGCTCTCTTCCTCCAGCTGCGTTCATTTGCGTGATTTTATTTCTGTCCCTCTATATCCGCTAGTGCTACAACCCTCTCTTCATTTAGTTGCTGCCTCAAAACGACGCCTCTCATCTTTACGCGCTTCCAGCTCATTCATTCCTTATGTTTCTAGCTCATTGATTCATTTTATTGTTGCCTCTTATTTGTCCTGCTTCCTTGCGTGAACGTCTGCATGGCTCCTAATTAGTTTGCTTCCATTATTCTCTTCATGTCCTAGGTCACGCCTCTTCTATGTAGCTAATTTAATTTGCTCCTGTTGGTCACGCCCCATTTCATTTGTATTCAACCTCTGATTTTTTTTTTGGGTTACAATTAAGAAAAACTAAATTATCTCAGAAAAGAAACACCACAGGCATCAGTCCATACAATCAAGGAGAGGGCGTTAGGAATAACATCCCAAACCTGAAAATTGGAATCAATGTCATGACCCAATTTAGCCAGACAATCTGCAGCAAAATTACCTTCACGAAGCACATGCTTAACATAGCAACGCCAATTCCTAGCAAGTAAAGCTTGAATATCCATAATCAAAACAGACAGAGGATGGGATGAGATAACACCACAGGTCACCATCCGCACCGCCTCCATGCTATCAGATTCGACAACAACTTGCCGACAACCATGATCCCACGCAAAAATCAAACCATCTCGAATGGACCATAACTCTCCCACCAAGATAGTTGAAACACCAATTTGAAACGAATATCCCCCTAGCCAACGACCAAAAGAATCTCGAAATAACCCTCCACCACTAGTCAGCCCAGGATTAACAATAGAACTGTCGTCACAATTCAACTTCACCCATCCAGATGGCGGCGCAGTCCAACCAATCCAACGCCTCACACCATGACGCTTCGGTGGTGAAACGGAAGTCAGAGACACATCCATTGCAACTTTAAAGACACAACCATTCAAATTTGATAAGGAAAGAAACTCCTTGTTAAAGACAAAAAAGTTCCGAGCCTTCCACATCCACCAAATACCTGCCAGAAACCAATGTGCCCAAGCAAAAACTAAAAGGACTTACAGAAGGAGCACGTAGATTTAAAGTTAGCCAGTCAACCAAAGATGCTACAGTAAAAAAATGAGAAGGAACATCCCACTGTTGCCACCATGCAACTGCACGACTACAATCACGCAATAAATGCAAAGGAGACTCAATATATAAAGAGCACACACCACACAGATTAGAAGGAACCAAACCCCGTGCAAACCGCAAAGAATTTGTAGGAAGACATGAGTGCCCAAGTAACCACAAGAAATGTTTCAATTTCGGTGGACCAGCCACCTTCCACAACCAAGAAAAATAAGACGAAACAGGAACATTAGACACCTCTTTCGAAATAAGTGCTTTATAAGCTGCTCGAATCGAATAAGCACCATTCGGAGAAAAACCCCAAGATAGGTTATTCGGTACTGTAGTAAACAAAGGAAAAGGAATTGCCTGAATCACCGCCCTGAGATGCTCCAGAATGGCAGAACGTAAGCCTGAAAAATCTCATGAGCCGTCATTAATTATATGCGCTACCCGAAGATGTTCTTCCCCTACTGCCAAGCCATCCATATGATCCACCAGAGGACCTCCTGAGCACCAGTTATCAAACCAAAGACTAATTTGAGAGCCATCACCAACTCTCCAAACCGAAAGAGGGAATAACAAATCAAAACTTTTAACGACCCCCTTCCATAAACTGGAATCCGAACCCTTAGCAAAAAATGGAATATACCCACCATGATAATATTTACAGCGTAACACCTCCACCCACAAGGTAGAATCATTCAAAAATAACTTACAACCCAACTTACCCAACAAAGCCACATTCATCAATCGAGAACTTTTGAAACCAAGACCACCAAATCTCTTTAGCCGAATAAGCCAGTTCCAACCAACTAAATGCATCTTATGTTTATTCGGGGAGGAACCCCAATAAAAATCACGAACCAAACGATCTAGATGACCACAAACATAGGAAGGTAAACCATGGTATTTTTCTGCCTACAATGTGTATATAAATGTACAAGTGTTATATAACAGTTAGCTTAGTAAAAGCTGCCGTTGGGAAATCACCTCATGGACATGGAATTACAGCAGGTGATTAACATTCTTTCATCTTTCAATATAGTTTCATATGAGGATAATTTTTTAGCAGTAGGTACTCGCGGTTTAATCCACCGAATATGAGAGGTGCAAGCTTAGCAAGTATATTGTGAAGAGAACAAGTGTGTTGATCGTCTGGCCTCTTTCACAGTATTATCTAGCCTAAGCCTGCATATACTTCAGGAGCCTCTGACGGTTGTCATGGAGCTTATCCACCGAAATAAGCAAGAAGCTTTGTACTGCATAATACTTCGCTAGTAGGGTGTTTATTTTTTTGATTGTTTTTTATCCGTTGTAAGCAAAAAAAAAGGGTATATACGAAGATTCAGTTTAGCTTCATGGCTTCCCAAGAGTTAACAAGAGCCTTCTCAGGTTGGGGATCAAACTACTGGGACAGGTTTCTTAATTAGGATCTTGAAGTTGTTGGCTTAATTCATGTTATTAAATTTTTAATTCTAATTTAATTTATAAACTATTACACACCGACACACATAAATAATAATAATTTATTGATAAAAATAAGGGTTAATTATAATAAAAATGTTAAACTTTGTTCAATTTTATAATTATAGTTCGAACTTTAAAAAGTGACAATAAAATGTTCAAACTTCCAATATTTTTCAATTTTAGCCTGAATTTCAAAAAGTGAAAATGAAATCCTCAAACTTTTAATTTTTTCAATTCTAACCCAACGTTAATGTCTTCGTTAATTTGCTGATGTGACTGGCTATGTGTTATAGAAACCCTAATTATTAATATACGTCAACCAAAACTAATACAACAAATGAAGATTAATGAAATGACGTCATTTAATCACATAATTAAAATAACGTCGTTGTTTAAAAATGACTTAAATTAGATTATGCAGTTGACGACCTCACACTTTGATTTCAGTTTGTACTCTCAACGCATTCACCCTTCAATTTTCAAATAACGCAGCCTTGATGCCCTCATGCTAAGGGCTTCGGGAGAATGAACTGAAAACAAAGACCTTGCTGGTGCAGTACGCTGTGATGTGAGAATAGTTTGGGGCGTCAGAAGATTAAATAGAAAACAAAGAGTCGAGGGCGTTGGGAGAACATGCAGAGAACGAAGGGCTGAAGTTGTGTAAATTGATTTAGAGATTTCATTTTTAAGAATGACGTCGTTTTATTAATTTTCATTTGTTGTGTTAATTTTGACTGATGTGTATTAATAGTTAGGGTTTCTGGAACATGTGGTAAGTCATATCAACAAACTTAACGTAAACACTAACGTCGAGTTAGAATTGAAAACAATTGAAAGTTTGAACACTTTCTTGTAGCTTTTAAAAGTTCAGGCTAGAATTAAAAAATTGAAAGTTTGATCATTTTATTATCAGTTTTTGAAATTTGGATTATAACTACAAAATTGAACAAAGTTTGAGATTTTAATTAATCCTAAAAATAAAAATCAGAACAAAATTGATTTCCAATTGAATTTAACTATTTTATATCCAATATTATTTCCCATAAATTAAGTATTAATTTAATTAATAATATATTAACATAATTAAAAATTAATTTAATAAATATTTATGTTTAAGTTGTGAAAGTGAATTCATCACCTAAATATTTTTAAAAAGTTAAAGTTTAAATTATATTATAATAAAAGATTTAAATTATAATTTTGGCCTATAAATAATTAGATATAGGAATTTACACTTCGTTTCTCACCGTGGTCGTCGAGTTTCAAAAGCTCGTCAACATGCCAGTGCTAATGTAATGACACATAACAAGAGCATTGCGTTTCCAACACTAACATGTTCTGTTTCCAAATCTCTTCCTTATATGCTCCGCTTCTCTACGGTACCCTCCTCCTCATGCCTCCTCCGTGGCAAATCCCTCCACTGGAAGCCCCGTCATGAAACCAAGCTGCCCCAATCCGAACTTCTCCACCGCATCTCCCGACTCCTCGTACTAGGTCGTTACGATGCTCTCAACAACCTCACATTCGACTTCTCCGATGATCTTCTCGATTCGGTTCTCTGTAAACACAAGCTCAATCCCACAGCCTGCTTGACTTTCTTCAAATTGGCTTCCAAACAATCGAAATTTCGACCCAACTTCAAGTCCTATTGTAAGCTCGTTCATGCACTGTCTCGAGCTCGAATGTACGATGAGACTAGATCGTACTTGACCGAGGTGGTTGTTCTTTGTAAGAATAATAATAATGTGAATTCTTCCATTCATGTATGGGAGGAACTGGTTAGGGTTTATAAGGAGTACAAGTTCTCTTCTGTTGTTTTTGATATGATATTGAAGATTTATGCAGAGAATCGGATGCTAGAGAGTGCACTCCATGTGTTTGATAATATGGGTAAATGTGCTGGTCGTCTGCCGAGCTTGCGATCTTGTAATTGTTTGTTGAGTAATTTGGTGAAAAGCGGTCAAAGCTACACTGCATTGCTTGTTTATGACCAAATGAAGAGGTTAGACATTGTTCCTGATGTGTTTACTTGCTCGATTATGATTAACGCCTATTGTAAGGAGGGAATGGTCAACAGAGCTGTGGAATTTGTTAAGGAAATGGAGAATTTTGGTTTTGAGTTGAATGTTGTGGCTTACAATAGCTTGATCGATGGGCATATTAGTGTGGCAGATATGGAAGGAGCCAAAGGGGTGTTGAGGTCTATGAATGACAGGGGCATTTTGAGAAATGAGGTTACGTTCACGTTGTTGATCAAGGGTTATTGCAAAGTGAGCAAGTTGGAGGAAGCAGAGATGGTTTTCCTAGAAATGAAGACAGAGGAAGGGATTATTGTGGATGAATATGCTTACGGTGTGTTAATAGATGGATACTGCCGAGTAGGTAAAATGGAGGAGGCTATTAGGGTTCAGGATGAGATGTTAAACATAGGGTTGAAGATGAATATATTTATTTGCAACTCTTTGATTAATGGGTATTGCAAAAAGGGTCAAGTTTTTGAGGCAGAAGGGTTATTAGTGCATATGGTGGCATGGAATGTGAAGCCAGATTCTTATAGTTATAGCACCCTTGTGGATGGTTACTGCAGGGAAGGTCTCACTGCTAGAGCTTTCAGTGTTTGCGATGCAATGATCCGTAGTGGAATTGATATAAGTGTAGTAACTTATAATACTCTTCTCAAGGGGTTTTGTCGAGTTGGTGCCTTTGTGGATGCTTTACGTCTTTGGCATTTGATGCTGAAGAGAGGTGTGGCTCCCAATGAGGTTTCCTATTGTACTTTACTTGATGGGCTTTTTAAGATGGGAGATTTTTCTGGGGCTTCAACCCTTTGGAAAGAAATTTTAGCTAGGGGTTTTACCAAAAGTATCTATGCATTTAATACAATGATTAATGGACTGTGTAAGATGGGGAAAATGACAGAAGCAGAGGAGACCTTTAATAGGATGAAGGATTTAGGTTGTGAACCAGATGAAATAACATATAGAACCCTTTGTGATGGGTATTGCAGGGTTGGTAATCTTGAAGAAGCTTTCAAAGTAAAAGAGGAAATGGAAAATGTTGCTATTCTTCCTTCAATTGAACTGTATAATTCTCTTCTTGTTGGACTATTCAAGTGTAGGAAAATAAATGGAGTAAAGGATCTTCTTGATGCATTGTATGCCAGGGGATTAGGCCCAAATATAGTTACATATGGAGCCATTATTTCTGGCTGGTGCAACGAAGGGAAGCTGGATAAAGCTTTTAGTGCATATTTTGAGATGATTGAAAGAGGGTTTGCTCCCAATGTAATTATATGCAGTAAAATTGTGAGTAGCCTTTACCGACTCGGTAAGATAGATGAAGCAAATATGCTACTGCAGAAGATTGCGAGTTTGGATCCTGTCTTAGATCATGGATTGTTTGACAGATGTCACAAAGATGACACTAGATGTCCAGATGTTCTGAAAATTGCAGATACCCTTGATAAAAGTGCTGAAAGTCTTTCTCTTCCCAATAAATTTGTGTACAATATAGCCATAAATGGGCTTTGCAAGTCTGGGAAGGTTGATGAGGCAAGAAAGCTATTCTCAAGGTTGATGCTTAGAGGATTTGATCCAGATATGTTCTCATATTGTACCCTGATACATGGCTATTCAGCTGCTGGCAATGTGAATGAAGCTTTCAACATACGGGATGGGATGATTAAAAGAGGTATTGAGCCAAATATAACTACTTACAATGCACTTATCAACGGCCTATGTAAATCAGGCAATCTGGATCGAGCAGAGAGGCTTTTCAATAAGCTTCGCTTGAAGGGATTAACCCCCAATGTTGTGACTTATAATATTTTGGTTGATAGATATTGTAAAAGTGGTAAAGTTGGAGAGGCATTGGAGTTGAGAGACAAAATGCTAAAGGAAGGAATTCCCCCTTCGTTTGTTACGTTCTCTACCTTGATTTATGGTTTTCACAAGCATGGAGACATGGAAAAAACTGCGGAACTTTTGGCTGAGATGAGAAAGTTTTGTGCAGACAATAATCTGGAAAAGTTCTCCAAGTTGATTGAGGTTAATATCAAATGTGGGGACATACACAATCTCTCAAGGTTTCACAGTGGGCTACATATTCACTCTACTGATGCTAACACTCATCAAGAAAGGGAGTTACCAGAGCTTTCAATTACTGAGGAAATGATAGATGCATATATGATGTCTGAGGCTTTATGTTGATGCATCTTGTGAGCAAAGGCTTGTTGACAAGATTGTAGCATTTGACGAATTATTTCCTTTAGGCCATGTCCTAGAGGAACACAGGTAATACACCTTGCAAATGAAAATAGTTTTCTTCTTATTTGATTAACCTTGGTTTGTAACGATGGGGTTGCTTGCAGGAAGTGGACTTGCAATCTCTTCTTGCTTGGCCAACTATTTGGTAATCTCTGAAAGCAAGAATAAAGAAGTTCATACTTCTTAAATAGTGGGTATCAAATTCTGAGGTTGAGGGCTGTTCTTATCTCTCGCAAAGCAACTTAGGGATACTACGTAGCCTTCAAATGCTTGTTAAGATCTGATGGAAACCCAGACTGTTTTTGTGGAGTCCTCCCAGAAAACTGGATTATATTGTCTCAGGATCTCATATGTCGCCGGTTTTAAGCTCCTTCCTGTGTTTAGCGTGCAACGAGAGAACTCTGTCCTCATTTGCATCTCCTTGAAATGAAAGGTAAAAGGACTTGAAAAACTTGTTTTGCCTTTGAATTTTCCAAATATTTATTTTTAACTTATGATTGATGGGTTGCAGGATTTCTGAGGATGTCATTGATGATTGATCCTTAATCAAAGAAACAGAATGGACTCTCTACACGGATGTAATCAAAAGTGCCAAAGAAAGAACTAGGTTCTTTGTATTCTCTTGGGATCAATGAGAAAAACTCCGGTTAAACATTATGCATTTTAGCATCTATTGACCGGAGATACGTGACAAGTGATTGCTTTGGTAATGCTCCTGATTCGTTCTTTCGTTGTTTGAATCTCATCTTCATATTCTTCCATGCGTGACAGGGAACCCCAAATCATTTCACACTTTCATTCCACATCTTTCTGAGATTGGGAAGGCCCATATGAAGATGCTAGGTGTTAAAACCATATTAGCTGGTGCCTTGTCACCCGAAGAGCAGTTAGTTCTTCACTGGTAACCAAAGACCACGGTCGATGGGGTATGAATACTGTCTGGCTAGTTCTTCCAGTAACTCGGAATTATTTTGGATAAGAAAAAGTAAGAGCAGTTTTATTCGAAGCTGACATGTCTCAACTTAATGATTCTGTCGGTACATGATGAATTTGAATGCACGAAGACTCAGTATCAGTGAGCATTCAATGCAAGAGATTGTGACTTTCAAAACAGAGCCTAGCAAAGATAAACCCTTGTAATTGAGCACTGTGGTTGATGTTTTCTGCTACTGAGAAGGTCTTAAATATTCCATCGGCCCTGTTATGAAGTTGATTTTGGACATCAGATGGATAGCTTATTGGACCAGAGCTCCGATTTTTATGGACTGACTATTTGGCTGCATCTACGATTGATGGGACTTTTGTCACAATTACACAGTTATATGATACGATCAGTGCATAATTTCGGCGTGCTTGTTGCCTTGCCCCAGTGAAATGGACCAAAGAGGGACAATCATGTCGGTCGTTGCCACCCCCCTGTTCCTTTTGGAACCTGTAATCAAATCTTTTAGCACAGGCCGGATGCTTTGTCAATGCAGATATTTCATTAACTGTTGTAGTGGGGCCCTCGTTCATTTTTCAATATTACTTGAGTAATTTAAAAGAACTTATCAGTCTTGAAGAGACATTTAAAATTTTGACAAATTTAAATTGGATATTATTTATTCTTCAACATAAATACAATTAAATGAAATATTTTGTATCAAATTTGTAAATTTTTTACAATATAATGTTATAATTTATTTTAAAACGGGGGCAAACATATTAGGAAGAGCACATTGAAAATTTTAAGATATTTAACAGTAAATTGAAAAAATTAAAAAATAGACATTTTTGAATATGCAATTTCTTTTATAAATATTGAAAAAAGATAAAAGGATTGAATTAGGAAATTGTAATACTAACTTTGTAGCCTTTTTTATGTATATAATTATATAACATTTCACTATATTACATTATGAATCCTTTCATCTCTCCCAAATAACAATTTTTAATATTACATCCATTTACATTCTATTACATTAAAAATTTTACGTCCAACCAAACATAGCCTGCACAACCAAGGAGTAGCTTTGTTCTTTTAATGTTTTATAATTTTTTAATCTTTGTTATACAATAAATTTTTATAATTTTATTTTGAACTACTAAGCTAAACTAATTCACATCATACTTCTTTCGTAACCTTGGTTTATTTTTAATTACCCATTTTAAATGCCTTTTTATAATTAACAGTTCGAATAATATGAGGATGAATAGATGAGTTTGACAGCCGAAAAAGTTGTAGACATTTATTCATGTGGGTTCTGCATGGGTCCCGCGTGGGTCCCGCAAAATAAATGACTGAGATTACATGAGACAGAATAAGACAGAGTAATATTGGACAAAAGATCTTGTCTCGTTGTAGTTGAGGGTTATTAGGATAATTACGTGCCTTATATGTATAATTAATTAATTACATATATTATGAACATAATCAGAAATAACTCAAGTACAATTATTTGTGATAATTCAAGTACAATTACAGTAGCCTTAGTTGTAATTGTGAATTATTACAATAATTACGTGTTATATATGTATAATCACATATGCTATGACCATAATTACAAATAATTCAAATATAATTGCATTAAATAACATGAATCATAATTATAATAACGATCACATTTTAAAATTTTATTGATTATATTTTATTTTTTCGTTACCTCGTTGATCCGCTAAACAATACGTGATTTTGTATATCTAGATGATATAAACATATTTATAATTTATTAAAGGATAATTAATACGAAATCATAATTATAATATTACAATGCATGTGAGTAGGGATGACAATGGATAGGATTCGGTTTGGGTATTACTCTACTCATATCCATATCCATTTTTTATGACTCAACCCATATCCATATTCATCAGTTTTTATAATTTACTATCCATATCTAAATTCATTACATTGTTCAAGTTTTTGGATATCCATCGGGTTGTATAGCAAATAAAAATATAACTTTTAAATAGAAAATATAAAGAGCATAATTTTGCGAACGCTCCAAATCAAAATTACTTTAATAATAATAAATCAAGATTTTGATTTTTATGTCTTAAAAAACTATAAAATTGGAAATATAAAAATCATAATTTCTGGTGCAAAGACAACATATATTTTTCACAATCAAAAACTGGAACAAATACTGAAATATCCAAAGCTTCAAATTGTCTTTATGTGAACTCCACAACATTCAAAACTTCATCTCCATATCATTTGCATTATTATTATCCAATAAGAAAATAAAATATGATGAAAAAAGGCGAAGAATGAAGAGTAAAGGGAGAATTTTAAACCTGTTTTTTTAGAAAATATTAATATTTTATTATATTTAACCATAAATATTCAAGAAAAAATAGAGTTAATAAAAAACGGTTAGAATATGAGTATCCATCAGTTCGGATTATCACTAAACCCATATTCAAATCTATATCCACATCCATTTTTTAGCATCTATTTTTTAGCCTCCATATCTATTTTTTTCGGGTCATATTATGCAGATATTAATCAGGTTGAAAACTTATTGCTATCCTTGCATGTGAGCACATTTTAAAACCGTATCGGCATATTCCATAGTTTAGATGTATCAAAAGAGATCATTATCTAGAGAAGAAAGAGACACAGCAACTACATTATTGAATCAAATGAAGGTAGTTTTAGATGAACATCATTTCAAAAGGACACGAGGAAATCGATGAAGTGGTCCTTTACCTGCAATGCAATGGTCTGAAAGAGATAGAACAATCCCTACTAAAAAACAAATTATACGACAAGTACTAAAGTTTGAACCGATGCAGAAATATAATATTCACCGCCAAACTCAAACCACTACGTACTGTCCTTGCATCTACGATGTGGAATGATGGTAGTATTCATCGTTTTAGTCTTGGGAAGTGGTCCTTTTGATGTGATGAAGAAGATGACATAAATTGAGATTGATCAAGAAATAAAAACATAAACAAAATTAGAAAAATCTGAAATTCTCGAATTTTTAGAACTCAAAAAAATCAATTTTGATGCAACCAAACTGTATTTTGTAAAACGAAGTTAATAAACATATAAAATATTATGAATTATGTAGGGTTTAATCTATGATTAAAAAATCGAACCCGGCTTTAGTGAATTAACCGTAAGAACTTTAAATCGACCAATTTTCAGTTCGATGTTTAACTTTTTAATTCGAATTATTTTAATAACTTTTTTTTGTTAAAATTGATTAATTTATTAATTAATCGGTCAATTTTTTAAACTAATTAATTTTCATTTAACAATCTTTTTTCAACTAAACTTTATAATAATGACATTCTTCTTCAATTTTATTTCAAATTCTTCAATTTTATTCAATGTTTAATCAATTTGATGATTGTCTAATACTGATTGAATCTATTACACCTTAAATCTCTTGTTTTTAATGGTTTAACTTTTAGTCTAGTTTTTAAAATGTTAGGTTTAATTACTAATTTTAGTTAAAAAAACAAAACTATTATTGATAAATTATGCAATTTTGACTTAAAAATGAGGTACACTCCATCATGCAACAATTCAATTGAATCTCTAGTTTCATAAAACATTATATAAATTGGTTAAGTTTTATAAGAAGTTAATGCAATTTGGAAATTCTATAAATTCAACAAGATATATAAATAAATAAAATCAAACAAAAATTACAAATAGATATTTTGTTGCATATTTAATTAATTTGGATTCAATTAGTTGGGTGTTATGGATATTTTGTTTGGATGAATCTGCCTACCTAGCCAAAGTATGTTATGAATACCGTACCGGACTCGGTACCGGATTGAGCTCTGGAACGGAACTGTACCAGTACCGGATATCGTTTCGGAAAATTTTTAAAATTTATGAAATAGTCCATAAAATTTTTAAAAATTGCAAAATAGTTCATATTGGTATATTATACAGTTGTACTGTATAATATCAACCATGCTTTCAAAAATCTTAATAATAAATAATAATGACAATTAATATGAAATAACAATAATTTTAAATATTT
>JANKOE010000006.1:2927689-2953399 GCA_026284465.1 Erythroxylum citrifolium | reverse complement strand
TCTAGAGAGAAGGGAGAGCGTCTTACTTAGGTTGCATGTGTGGACGCGTGAACTGACGCTAGAGGAGCCACCGTGGGGAGGTGCAGCTGGAGAAGGCTAAGCTAATGGCTGACGGCGGCAGCAGTTTGAAGAAAGAGGGCTGGGACCTAATGTTTTAATTTTAACATTTTATAATGTAAAGGATTAAGTTGTATTACAAGATCAAAATGAACCAGTGTTAAAAACAACACGATATAATGTAGTTTCTAACATAACAAACCTACGGAGGTGTTTAACAAATAATTTATCAGCTGTTTTTTAATTTATTGACTAAAAGTTAGTTTATTGACAATTTTAAAAACCCATTGATGTGTTTAGTGAATAACTTATTTGTTAGCTTATTTAATTCCAATAAGTTGATTTTTAAAAGCTCCATAAGAGGAGCTTTTTAGATGATCAATCAAAAATTAATAGGTAAAAAATTAATTATACCCTCTTTTTATAATTTTTGAATTATGATATATATCGTATTTGTGTCATACTATAATTATAGGTATTTTTAATTTATTAAATAAAAATTCATACATATTATATAAAAATACTAATATGATGTAATTCGCTACATCATTCATATTAATAGAGAATTTAACATTGGATTATTATTATTATTATTATTATTATTATTATTATTAAAGTTATAAACTTAATTTTTTTAAAATTAAATATTTAAAATCTAAATTCTTATAAGAATATTAATTAAAATACTAAGGAATATAATATTTATGCCCTTATTTTTTTAAAAATCATATTCTCATAAGTCATTTTATATATTAACAGTTAATACTAAATAATTAATTTTGCCAAATACCTTTAATAAACAGTTAATGTTATTGTTAGCAAAGAGCCGAACTTTAATGATTTCTTTCTAAAAAAACACAACAGTTGTCTGGACGGAATTCAGATTCTCTGTCCAATATTACTCTGTATTCTGTCTCATAGAATCTCAGCCATTTATTTTGTAGGACCCATGCGGGACTCACATAAATAAATGGTTGAGATTTATTGGACACAATAAAATACTATAACATTAGACTGAGAATCTGGACTAGTCTGCAGGGACGGAGCCACAGTGGAAGCAAGTGGGGGCACTTATTTCCACTGACTCCAAAAAATTTTACATAAAAATTTTACATAAAAATTTTAATTAATAAAAAATTTAAAATTTTGCTATAATTAAAATTTTGCCCCACTATTTTTTTTTCTTCCCTGAATCCATCCCCTCGTCTGGACGTCGCGAACTCAAGATAGTTTCTAGTAGTCCACGAGAAAATCGCTTAGGAGGAATATAAAAGCTTGGGCATTTCAATTACGCTATTTATGACACATTCCGTCATTGAAAATTCTTTTTTCTTTATTTTAATTTAGGGACAAAGATAGAAAGAATTTTCAAATTTTCTCAAGTTCAACATACGCCGGCATTCACGAGACCCACATCTCTAGATTTAGTCTAAGATTCATACGTTCGTTCATTATATAAAAACTCGTTCTTCAACGTTCCTCATATACGACCATTACCTCAACCTTTCATTACAGCTAATAAGTGCGAAGTTGATCTCTTTTCGTGTCTGATTTCCATTTTTTGACCTTTCTCCAAAACCCACAGAACAGAACATACACTTGTCTAAAACCCCAGACAGATTGATTGTCCGTGAAAGTGTCAATGGTACTACAGACCATCAACTATTGGTTAGCAGAACAACCGATCATCGTAAATTTCCGGTGGAGTCCATTTCTACCTTGGGGGGCAACATGGTGGTTCCTCTTCTCCACCATCTCCATCTACGTCGCCGCCGCCACCTCCTTACATCTTCTCCTCTGCCTCCTCCTCCATCGACGCCATCGAGTTCCACTCGGTCCCATCCCGGCCATGCACAGCCTTACCTTAGCATTGATCTCCATTGTAATTTTCATTGGCATCATATGCTCAACAGTCGCCGAGATTCGGGACACTCGCTGGCTTTGGCGGAGGACCAAAACCGCCACCGCCTTCGAGTGGCTCCTTTGCTTCCCTCTGGGCACACGAGCCTCAGGTCGTGTGTTTTTCTGGTCATACATTTTCTACCTCTCTCGTTACCTTCACTTGTTACGTACATTTTTGACCATTCTCAGGCGTCGTAGACTCACCTTCTTTACCCTATTTAACCAGTCCGTGCTTCTGTTAATGTCCTTCCTTTGGCTTGAATTCTCTCAATCATTTCAAGTTATGGCCATACTCTTAACAACGTTATCGTACTCGGTGATATACGGGTATCGTTTCTGGACCGCAATAGGGCTACCAGGGGCCTGTTTCCCGTTCGTAGTGGACTGTCAGGTGGTGGTGCTGGGCTGCAACTTGATTTGCCATTCTGGAGTGCTTTTGCTGCATTTGATTAAAGGCGGGTGCAACGGGTTCGGAGCTTGGGCGTTGAACGCGGTGTTGAACTCGGTGATTCTCTTCCTTGTCCTGAAGTTTTACGTGGAGGTTCATACCAGGAAAATGGAGGCCGCAGAATTACGTGAACGCGAAGGTTCAACCAGGCATTGGCGTCCTAGTTTGGAAACGGAACATCAAAAGTCTAGTTAGAAGAGTCAATCTTGATCTGCGTTTGTGGTTATCTCATCATCTTTTTTTCTAATATAATGCATTTAATATACAAAAGGAGATGTGATTTTGTACAGGAACGATTTATACAGTGATTGATTTACGGAGATACTCTGTTAAATATTATAGTGTCTTATTCTGTCATCACGTGGGATTACCACTTGAGGTATATTCATACCAATTTCAAATGAATTAATTATTTTTTTGATTTAGTTTAATAATTTTTATTATAAAAAACTGATCAGTTTTGTTAATTAATTAATAATTTTTGTAAATAAATCAAATTTTGCAAATAGAAATAAACTTAAATTTTATAACAATCTTTTTCTTTAATTAAAATTTTAAATTTTTTAATGGTTAGAAATATTCTTCTTTAATTACTTTTTTAAATTATTTAATTTTATGACAATCAATTAAATTATTTAAATATTAAAATTTTTATCATACTAATTTAACTTCTAATTCGATTTTGAAAAAATTGTTAATTTGTCTTTTTCATTTTCAATGCCTTGGAAGACCCGCTGCGTAAACAAGCAAGTTGGGTGGGGTCCTTTTCATGGTCTAAGGAAGCTTCTCATATTTGGTAATTAATCAACATTCAACCATACATGTGATCACATAAACGTCCCTTCTAGATTCCGACTTCTAGAAACATTTGTTTTGCTCAAATCGTGCTTATCTTAATAGTCTAAGCTTGGTAAACACTGTTAGCGATATTAATTGAGTCTGGGTTCAGCCTGCTTAAAATTAATAAATTAAATTCAGGTTAATCGAATTTTAATTGGGTCTTAAGTTCAAATTTTTTAAAATTTAAATTGTGACAAAATGACATCATTTAATAAAAAAATGACCTTGCTTTTTTTAATCTAAAAATTTAGGTCAGGTATAATAGGATTAAGCTTAGTCTCACGCCCAATTTTACCAGAGATCCGACAAGTGATTATTTTTAAATATGTACAATTTAAAATTTAAAATACATGCAATTTTATGCAAATTTGTGTTTCATTTTGTTATATTAGGATGATCTTAATTATAAGAAGACACCTTTAAGTTATCTACACTTAGACTGAATCCCACTTGAGCCGGATAGGTTCTTTGCGAAAAGCAAAGCTCTGACTTTAAATTTTAAACTGCTGCATACATGAAAATAATTCAAACTCACGATCTTACTTAAAACAAAAAAAAAAGTTCCCAACTAAGTCACTGACGCCTTACCCCCAAGTTCCATTATTTTTAATTGGTTATAAATTGTGCTTTGAAATGACGGTGGATTGAACTTGGACTATTGGAACCAATGAGCCTTTCTAGAAACCTTATGATGGGGGCGTCAAAAGGCACCTTTCATGAATTGGGAAACAACTTCGTTGAAAAGTAGTATACAGCAAATCAACATTCTAATTTGTTCTAGTCTCCTGGTGGACCATACCATACCATACCATCCCAACCGCCAAAATCTATCTTTTATTATTCCCTTGTTTTAAGTATACGTAATTCACAAACAAGTTACCCATGTCGTGGAATCGGATTGTTTATCGGCTATTCACACCATTACAAATTCGTCTTTTACTTATTTAGAGATTGGATTGTTGGCTCTTAATTGTTTAGCGTTTAAGCGACACTTCTTTCACTTATCCTTCTTATGGACACGCAGGATTGTCAATAGGGCGACTCACTCCTTAACTCGGGTAGCCCTATTGCATACAAATCTTCATCGTTGAGAAACTAGTCCTTCTTATTTGATCCCTATTTTACTTTTAGATAAATCTATTTGTAATGCTCTTGATATTGAAAGGCTTGTAAGATCCGGGTATATAGGGTAAGCCTGATGACTTAGGTGTAGACTTTCACCTTTCGATATCTACGGTTTTATTCGTAAAAAAAATATACATAATTCAATTATATAAATGATGCATTCAAGTAATATAAAACATTTCATCTCAATTTAATAATTTTAAAATTATTTCACATGGTCAACATAACATAGCATGTTCTCAATCATTGTGACAAACACGAAATTAAATCGATATCATTTTTACTAACATCAAATCCTCTGTATTCAACAGTTTGTTTCAACCTTGTGCACAAAAATGACGTCATTTGAGTGTAAATAAACATAAAAAAAAGTCGTTTTTGGCACAATATAAAGTTAGAATAGAGTATTTGATACAGAGCATCTGAACTCAACTCTTAAACTTGACAAAAGCTAATTAAATTTAATTTAAATCCATAAATTAAGATAAGTATAATAAATTATTGATTTAAAGAATTTAATTAACCTAAATCAAATTTAATAATTGAAATAAATCATTATACCTGCAATATTTAATTAATGATTAAGAAATTTAAGAAAAAGAAGTTTTGAAAATTAAAATTCATAAAAAAAAAGTCTAAACTTTTAAAGGTTTGGTGGTCTTTGAAGGTAAGCTTCTGACGTCTTATGCTTACTCACTCACTTCTGGATGACTGACTCTGTCATCTTTCTTCTTCCGGATTCAGGTGAACATCGACTTTAATTCTTCTTTCCCACGTAATTCATCTCGTGGAATGGATAAAGGATTCAGTGCATTTTGCTTTTATTACAAAGGCTTGAGCCTGAGTCAATGTTTGGTAAACAACTAACCAGCTATTTTATTAATTGATTAGTTGTTTTTGACTATTTGACTCTTTAAATATCTACAAAAATAAAAATAAAAAGGGTTGTATAAATTTTGTATAGATGATGAAATAGTACAAATGAACATGAGTTCTCTAAAATCTAAATTCTTATAAGAATATTCAACGAAATATTAAAATATATAATATTCATACCCTTATATTTTTTTTAAAGTCATGTTCTCATAAGTCATTTACATATAAATAGTGAATACTAAATAACTAATTTTATCAAACTGCTAATGCAATCCGCTGATCAAATCAATTATCAGCTAACAGCTAATACAATCAGCTGATTGTCAAACAGGAACGAAGTCATATCAGGTTAGGTAAGATTCAATCGGGCTTGAGCATAATTGTCAAGCCTAATTCACAATCTGATGGGTTGGGCCCTTAAAATGCCAGCTTACGGACTGTTTTGTATGTCCATTATCAGAATCGTGGGCCAAGGAACACACCCACTAAACAACTGCACGAAAAAGCACGTTCTTTGGTATCATTCTATACGAACCAAACCAGAAGCTCTATATATTTCCTTGACAAGGTAACAAGTAAATGACATGGAAAGGATTGTTAGCAATGCATAAGTTGTTGTTAGGCCAACGCTGAACTCGAATTGTTAAGACTATCAATGTCGGTGATACGATTGCTGACGGCCTCATTGCATGCCTTCGTCGTCTTCATCTCTATTCTTAAACCTTTTCTTGAATACAATATTGAGCCAATTACGTTAGTGATTGTTCATTCAATTTTAACTTGTTTATTTAAAAAATAACATTATTTTTATTTTTGATATTATTCAGTTATAAAAAATAATATTTTATTAATTTTTACCTTATTCATAATTTCAAAATAATTTATAATTAGAATTTAAAATTATTACGTTAGAAGAATTTTTTTGAATAAATATGTATGATATTAATAATTAAGATGTTACAAATAATTCTTTGTTTCTGTGGTGGGTAACGGAATTCATGCAATTGATCTCTCTATTTTGTTAATGAAGCATCATTAGTGTCTGTTGGGATGAGCTCACGTCGTAAAACTTTTGCCAGTTGAGCTTTTATGAGAAGAGTTTTTCTAAGAAGCCAGTTGACTGTTATTAAAAAAAATTTTTGAAAGAATTTTATACAGTAGATTGTTTGGTAATGTAAAAATAAAAAGCACTTTTAATTTTTACTATATTTAATTTTGTAATAAAAATTATTTATGCATATAAACATTATTTAAAGTATATTAAACAATATGCAAAGCACAATATATTAATTATTATATAATTTTAACCGTATGAAAAATAAATGAAAATATATCTAGCCAAATATTTTAGATGGATTATAACATAAGTAAAAATAATATAAAAAATAGATATTAAAATATATAAAAAAATCAAATAATATTATATAATTCTCAAAATAAACGTGAAGATGAGTTTGTAGGTATTGTGGAAATTATACGTAAAACATAAGGGCAAAAGAGACAAAAATAAACTTATTAATTGATGCGAAAAATTTACTGAAAAAGCTTTTTTTTTATAAGCTCTAAATTTGAGCTTCTTAAAAAGCTGTATTTTAACTGCCAAAAAAATTATATCTACTAAAAAAGTTTTTTTATAGTAAAACACTTATTTTTCTGAAAAAAAGCTTTTGTGATAAAAAAAGTACTTATTTATCATAAAAAAGCTAAACCAAACAGGCGGTAAGAGTGAACCATAGATGTGGAGTAGGTTTGTAGCCATGAGTTATTTGGTCTGGCTGGTATAGTTATTGATTAAGCGTCATCAACCTGAGGGTCGACTTCTGTATGTGATTAAGAAGAGTGTGGAACAACCAACATTGTTTGAGATATCTAAGTGAGATCAAATTAAAAGAGTAAATATTATTTTTTAAGACAAGAGAATTAAAATTAATAATGAAATCATTGGATGAAGAAATAGAAACTAAAAAGAAAGGAAGTAGTTAGTCGTCATTGAACTCACCTTAAAGATAAGATGGATGGTTCAATTGTCGTCATCCAGTTTGGTTGGAACCATATCGACTAAAACATTTACCTGATGTCCTTGCGTGTGTTAGGTTTTCTTTGCAAATTCAAACGTTTAAGCGTTAGGTATGGAAAATTTTATCTTTATCTAATAAATTTTTTACATTTTTCATGAAAGTAAACCTAAATTTTACTATTCACAGTCTTAAGTTTTTGTTTTTAATCATGTTTGAATTACAAATCTTAACAAGAATACTTAAATAAGACGTTTAAGGTTTAAATGGTTCAATCGGTATCAAACCACGATAAAAAGAATGTGAAATATAATTAAAAATAATTGTCGTTAAATGAAAGTTAATTAATTTATTTTAATTTATAAGAACTTATTATTTTATCAAAATTTACCGATTAATTAATAAACTAATAAGTTTTTAACAACAAAAATTATTAAAGTAAGCTGAATTATAATGTTGAAGATCGAACTGAAAAATTAAACATTTCTAAATTTTTTAATTTTTTAACTATCGGTAAAATTGCACTCAATTTTAAATATCAAATCCTCTGTTTCAATTATATCATATTAAATCCTGTTCATATTTTTATGTATGGTCGATATAAATATGTGGATGACATTTAATGGAACATGATAGGAAAAACATAACCAGGAAATTTGATCCCTAATTTTATGTCTTTTGGTGGAATCAGGTTAGTTTGGGTTGGTTGAACCGAAAGTTGAAACCCCGTCTGATTCACCGACCGACAACACACAAATCTTCAGTTTCAACTCCATTATATTAATCTTATCCATATTTTTATTTATGGTCTTTATAAATGTGTGGATGAGATTTAATAAAACATGATAGGAGAGCATAACCGAAACAGGAGATTTGATCCCTAATTTTATGTCTTTTGGTGGGATCGAACGAAGGCTACTTTGGGTTGGTTGAACCGAAGGTTGAAACCCCATCTGATTCACCGACCGGCGACGCCCGTTTAATTCAAGGAACCAAGCAATCTCTGTCTTTTCTTTTTTGGTATTCCTCTCCAATCCAAAGGATTGACTAGCAAATTGAGTTGAAGAAGAAGAGAAACCAAAATTGGTAATGGAACTACATGAACTTAAGGGGTGAATCTAGTGTGACATTGGGGAGTCGTGGAAGCACGTGCAAGTTTAACCACCTTAGGAAGTGCGAAAGTGGGAAGTTGTGAGGTGATGTTTGCCATGTGATCGAGGACTCACCATTTCTTAATTTGTTTCGATCAATATTCACAATGCCATTCCTTTCTTCATTAATTCGTACCCTGGAGTGGCATGTGAGTTGATTCCATTTTCTGCAATGATCGAGCAACCCTTCTGCTAAATTCCTGTGTTGCATCCAATTTCTTAACCCTCCTCAAGACCCGTTAACCTTGGCAGAGGAATCTTTCCCTTAGTTTGTCTTCCATTTCCCATGTTAGTGCACAATGTTTCAAACACAGACTCTTGAAATTACATGCATGGGAGATTGTAGTATAACTTTCACTTTGTAATATAATCACGCAAAGGTTGCTCCAAACTTGTATGGTTGTTCTAAATATATCTATAATTAGTCATGAAAAGGAAGGGCCACTTAATAAGTTGCTTAAACATGATGAAATACTCATATCTAGTAAGATAATTACTGTCTGATGCTTAGAAAGAGAGCTCTGAATCTTGTAACGATCATGAAAAGATAGGACATTTAGTACATATGTAGATCCAAAGTTCAAAACCTTTCTTTAAGTTACTTCAGAGTCCTAACAACAACTACCAACCTAACCATCCTATTGTCTTTTTATTCTCAGTTCCGAAGTTCCACTCTCTTCCTTTCATCTCCTTCCTGATCCAAGAACCAGAAGACCAATAATGGCAGTTAGCTCCTGGTGCTATCTTCTTATGCTTCTATTCTCGATAGGTACTTGCCAATATTCATGCATAACTGCATGCAGTTTCGGTCTCCAGAGTTCTAGGATTAAACACGCAATTCCTGAAGTATAATGTTGGAGTTTCAGTTGTTCTCATCGTTCCATAAGTTCTGATACTTCCATTTCGCAGATTGTTATTTGTATTATTCGAATACGGAAATTTTAGTGGCATCATCTTCTTCATTTGTTCTCCGAAATTTGATACGCTAATTGTTTTCAACTCAAAACACTCGCAGGGAACATAGTTAACGCAACAGTCTTCACTCTCCAAAACCTCTGCACCTACACAATATGGCCTGGAACCCTCTCCGGCAACAACGCTGCCACCCTCGGCGACGGCGGTTTTGCATTGCCACCGCAGTCTTCCGTCCAATTCCAAGCACCACCAGGTTGGTCCGGCAGGTTCTGGGCACGAACCGGTTGCACATTCGACGACTCCGGCGCCGGCAAATGCATCACAGGAGATTGTGGCGGCACCCTAAAGTGCATCGGCGGCGGCACTCCTCCAGTGACCTTAGCAGAGTTCACTATCGCCACAAACCCAAACGACAAAGACTTTTACGACGTGAGTCTCGTAGACGGTTACAACGTTGGCTTAGGTGTGAAGGCAGTAGGTGGCAACGGTAACTGTCAATACGCGGGTTGTGTCGCGGATCTTAACGGTAACTGTCCCGAAGAGTTACGGGTCACGGATTTGGGTTCGGTTGTTGCTTGTAAGAGCGCTTGTGCGGCGTTTAATGCTCCGGAGTTTTGTTGCACCGGAGACCATGCGACTCCGGATACTTGTTCGCCGTCACAGTACTCGGTGATGTTCAAGAATGCGTGCCCGACGGCGTATAGTTATGCTTACGATGATGCGTCCAGTACTTGTACTTGTTCCGGGTCGGATTATTCGATAACGTTTTGTCCTACCGGGTCTGGATGACTTGCTAATGTCAATGTTCTCCTGTTTTGATTGCTGACTTATTCCAAGTGAGTGACATTTTCAATTCAAAAGGTTCGTATTTTCTCGTAATCATGCATTTTCTGTCTCACCAAACAGAAATCCAAAGAAGGGCAGACTTCAATTTTCCCAGAATTTAGACTTTTTATGAAATGCTAACATTCATATCAACAGCAAATATCATATTGATCCTGCAATTTATGTAACCACGTTCATATCAACTGGAATTGTCATTCATGACTTGCATAAGAGTGTAAAGTTAACAGAATTAAGAGAAAAGCTTTATATAAAAGAACAAGAAAAACTTGAAGATTCTGATACTTTCAAGGCCTTCGGCCGAATGTTTGATCACATCACTAGTCAACAAGCTTTCTTCCTTTTTTTTTCTACAGTCCACTGTTCTTTTCAACTTCCTTTTAAAGCATACATTTCCAAATTTTCTCTACAAGTGGCTTGCATCTTTTAAAGCCAAATCTCACCCCAATTCTCTTAAATGGACATTTGGGATGAGTACCAGGAAGACCTACACCTAAGAGCACAAATACAACTGCCCACCATTTTTTCCTAAAAAAGGGCCCTAGCAAGATTACAAGCAAAAAAAAGATTATGCAGATAAGAAAGATTAAAACATAAAAAGGGTAAAGATAACTACAATTGCCTATATTTTACAGACATTCCATGTTCGAAGTGTTACTTGAAAATAAGCTACTCTGCAACCGATTGAACCATGACGCTTTCATATCACCAGAACCTGTGCATTGGCCGTCACCTTCTTCCTCACTGCTGAAGAGGGTTTGGTCTGAGCAGTCAAGCGATGCTCCACAGGCTAAATTATAAGACTGACATGCAGAATGGCATACTCGAAGCCTGTTATCGCCATCTTTGTCACATTTCTGGATTGAGATCTGGCAAGTAGTAACAATAATTGTCAAGACGTGTTAAAGAAACGATCATCATCCATCAGGAAAACGTCAGGAGGATGTGAGGCAAAAGCCAGGGAACAGAATTTACCCAGCAGGCCAGTCGCTTGGCTGCCGTATCACAGTAACTGCTGCCAAATATATTAAATAATTTCCGGGCACCACTTGGGAACAAGCGATGATAGTTAGGCATGACTACAACTTCCTCCAGCTGCTGAAGTATGCTCGGTTCACTAGGTGCACAGTGTTGACCAGACATGTCACTCTCCAACACATTTTTGCAAACTGAGAGACTTGAGAAAAGCATGGAGCTGTTCTGGCAAGTGTAACCAGCATAGTCTGAGCAACGGAATTCACAAACTCCATTGTCACAGACTCCGCCATGGAGGCTGCACTGTTCATCACAAACAGCTGTATATAGTACCACAAGAGCAATGTCAGAGGCAACTTTTACGAGAAGGTAAATTAAAAGGTAACATGCAGGTCTAGAAGCATTATCTGCTTAAACTATCATAAAGAGTAAAGTTTGGAAGACAAGCCACAACGATCGTCGATATCAATAATAGATAGCTGCAGTAAAAGATTTAAGAGACACGTATAACCTGCATAAACATTCTATATTAAATAGTAAATTACAGGACTTCCCGTATGTTACTGAAATGCTAATATTCCCAGTACCTACTCAAACCATTTCTAATAGTGTTCTGGCCCCTTTTTAGAATTAAAAAAATACTAATACCAACCAGACTATAACTCTCCGCCACAAACATAATTGGGTCCAATGAAGTATCAGTTAAAAATATCATAAAAAGAACATATGATTAAGGAGAAAAATATTCCTTTTAACCGTACATTAGAGAAAATAAACATTTTTAATTACCTGTTGAGCAGTCAATACCAGTATAGCCATTATCACATTTACAGACACCATTTGAAAGACACTTGCCACGCCCATTGCAGTTGGCAGGGCAGGAACCTGTTAAGGGGATTTAAATAAACTATATCTTCAGTCCAATTAAAAAGAAAAGAAGTATGTTTCATAAGAAATAAGCTTGAACTTTTAACTAAAAAGTGATTTGTTAAACATATCAATAATCAGCAAGTTGAGAATCAAAGATATGGGTGCAATAGCTTACGTTTACTACAATCACGACCATGAAATCCAAGGAAACATATACACTGTCCATCTACACAATCTCCATTATAATTACATGAACTGGGGCATTGTCCTGATACAGAAAGTGAGCCTATGCTGCAGAGCTCATGGTAAGTAGGGCAAATCAGCTCACCTACATAAGGAAAAAGAAAACAAGAACATAAACATGAATGATTTTGTAAAGCAACACAGCTTAATAGATTAAAACCCATACTTACCATTAAAGCCAGGGAACTGAACAGGTCCACCAGATTCAGGACACACTTTCCAAATACCATCCACAGCAACCTAAAGGAACAAGATCCAAATCCAAAGGATCATTGCATGGATAGTTTCAATTAATTTCTTCATAAAAGCAAGACTCCTTCAAGAAACTCTACTTATGCATTTTGTAAATCACACTTCGCACCCAAGTTGCAATAAAATGAACAAAAACTTCAAAGCATACCTCAAGAGAGTTGTTCACACATCTGTGCTGATAACAACCATTTCCTTGGGTCATGGAACCTCGTACAAACCCAGTTCGTACAAGTGATGAGGCCATACATCTGTACATGTTCAAAGAAAAACTACTTACAGTAAATTTTACTCAACAGTCTTGAGAAAGCTGTAAAAAGTCTCACCTCGAGCTACTTCCTCGTACTTCACCCAGCATTCTGTCAGGTGCCCGGGCACTGTTGGTGTCTGTACATGATCCATCAGAATACGCCACAAAGTAAGTACAATAATCAGCCAATGAGGACTGCCCACCTGCAACAACAAAATAAGAAACATGAATACACTAGTAATCTTGTTGACCCTTTTTATTACAACATAATAAAGAAATGGCAATCTCAAAATGTAAAAAAGCAGCGCAAAGATCCTAAAAGGAAAAACCAAAAGTCAAAGCACATATTTCATTTAATTCCGAAAGACAAATCAAAGTCTACTAGCAGTCTACATCATCAAGCCAAATGAGTATCTTGTGAAAACATAGTGAGAAGGGTTTGCAACAATCAACCAAACCAGAACCATAGTTAAGGGCAATTAAGTTATTCAGTGGGAAGAATATAAAGAAAAACTGAAACCATCATGTAGAGGTGATCCAAATCACAACACATAATGAGTCTTACTCACAATAATCAAACAATGAAAAGTATCTAAACTCCAGAAGCAAGAATTGATAGACTTGCACAGTCCCATAACTCAATTACAGTAAACAAAAGAAGTTTCAGTCTAAATAGAAAACCTTTATTTGCTTGTGGAAAGTAGCGGGCCCACTGAGGGAGATCTACACTATAAGTGATAATTGGACAGTAACCTTCTGCCTCCCTATTGTAAGTACAACCAGACAACTGAGTTGTATTGCAATGATACGCCCCCTTCCAGAAATTGCAAGGAGAAGTAACGAATTCAGTTCCCTGATTGTGACCCCAATCAAGAAGATCAGCCATGCTATAATTAGCCTGGTACCATCCACTATCTTCCAGTAATGCTAAGGTCATTTTTGAAACAACAGATCTAGTATCCACAGATC
This sequence comes from Erythroxylum citrifolium, assembly GCA_026284465.1. Lineage (NCBI taxonomy): Eukaryota > Viridiplantae > Streptophyta > Magnoliopsida > Malpighiales > Erythroxylaceae > Erythroxylum > Erythroxylum citrifolium. Next base: position 2,939,671 of record JANKOE010000006.1, on the reverse strand, counting down.
CAGTCATGATCTCATTCATCAGTAGCCTTTTCTCCCAATGTGACCCTGCAAGCAAATCAAGAATAAGCCACAAAGTAGACACTTATAATAAGTTAGCACAACTTTTTAGAATCAGCATAATTTACACTTTACATAGGATGGAAATACTATTCCTTAATGATAAAGGTCACCATTAAGATCAGTTATACGCTTCACTTGTGACGAGGTTTACATAAAGCAACTTGTGTGAAAGAGCCACCTCAGAATCAGAAAATGAGTACAAGAAACAGAAAGTTACAGGAAAGAAAAGCAAAACCTGATGTTCCACGACCTCCTCCATCTTCAAGTTCCAAACCCGTAAAATTCTCTGAGAAAGCCTGCCAAAAGAAGACACAAAAAATTTTTTGTTGAATTTGAAGGATTGTAGGGGAAAAAATTGACCGTGCTCTTCCAAAAAACATATTGTCGACAGATTAAATATGCTGTCAGACAATTACCCCATAATGATGCCGCGAATGCATGAGAACACGTGGAAGGACCACGCGCGTTACCATCCGCCCAAGCTTTTCATCCATGACCTGTTCAGTAACCTGAATATTGAATATCGGATGCAACTATTAGCTGCAGATTAATTTGAGGGATCTTCACCAAAATGGATAAGAAATATAAAGTAACGTCAACCTTAAAATTCCCAGCATGTTAACTTTAAATGAATGTTGAACGCCAAAAACTGGATCTCAAAATAAAAGATTGCAAGATTTGCAATTAAAATAAACAAAGCCAATGAAAGTACTTTTACTATCCATTAAGTCACTTTTTTGAGAATGCATTACAACATGACATGGTTTTTACCCGACTACGTCTTCTTTTCCTGTCATCCCTAAAGTGCGCAAAGGCATGTGGATCAAAGCCAAGAACGTGCATAACCTGGAAAGTTAAAGAATATGCTAATCATTACATGTAAAAAAGAACTCCACAAGTTCCCAATCCCATTAATTGACAACCAAAATGACCTCGTGAATGAGGGTTGCCGAAAGTAGACTTTCTGCTTCAGCTGTTAAATGTCGTGGAGCAACATTTACATGTCCTACAAGATGAAAACAAGTGACATTTCAAATATGCAAATACATATCACACACTTGTACAAAATGTGTTCAATAAGAAAACTACCAGCAATTGCCCGACCCCATTGATCACGTTCACAGGCCACTGCCCAAGCAAGAGTGTTTCCAGTGGTAGGTCTTGTAGTGACCAAAAGAACCAAGTCTGCATCTGTCACACCCTCTGGAAAAAAATGACAAGATATTCAATGATTAGCACAAAAGATGTCAAGAAAAAGGAGCTATGTCGGACCAGAATAGCTCCAAAAGATTCACCAGAACAAAACAATCACAACAGTAATACCTTCCACATATTCCCGGGGAAGCTGGACACCTCCATCTTGTCCACAAGCAGAATATCCACTTAACCGCAAATTACCCTTCACAGGCTCAACAGCCAATGCTCTCCTAAACCAATCAGCTGTTTTCCCTAGAGCCTGTACAGAAGCATTTCATGTAAACAGATCCAGTATGTGTGAACCTTCTTTCACCATGTTTTGTCATTTTGGTTCAACAGTACAAGAATATAAGGAAATATCGTCACAGGTTTATCAAAGAAAATAACAATTTGGACAATTCTAACCTTACGAAGGCGATGCCGTTTGTCCTCCCCAGTTATATCATCCAAGGTGCAGTTATACCAACAGTCACCATAAATTGGGGGATCCCCGTGAGGATTGCAAGAAGGGTTGCCAGGAACAGAAGTTACAGGAGGCTCCCCAAGCTAGTAAAAGAAAGGAAACAAACCTAGAATCAATTGTATAGCTCAGATTAACAAATGCACAACAATGATGAAATTACTTGTTACACATACCTTCACAATATCACCAACTTTACGACAATCCCTATCAGGTGAGTGACCGACAGCATCATAGTTGAGAAAAATCCTAATTGGTTGCTTTGCTTCGATTTGCTGGACTGACAAAGATGATATACCAAGCAATGCCCTCCCTTTTCCATGAAGGGGTTTAAAAATTTCTGGCTGATCATAAACCTGCGGGGTAACAGAAAATACTACATGACCGGGTCGCCGCCTTTGTTTAATTATCTGGTCGTGAATACATGAATGAGACGCAACGCCTCCAGTTTCCTTTTGTGCACCTTGCCATTGCAATTGTTGCTCTTGGGTTTTCGCATAAGAATCTTCAACAGATAGTAATATCAGTGCAATCTGTTAAAATAAGAACATGTTAATAGGAAAGGAAAAAGAACACGAAACTGCAGAAAACAAAAAATAAAAGTTAAAACTTTTCAAAACCTCATATTCAGGGCAAAGACAAAATATGCTATCAAAAACTTGAAGAAAAGCAACAAATCTATACATACCAAACACATATTAACTAGCACCAGAACAAACGTAAAATTTCAAACTTGGTAAAGCTGAATTGAGTCGTCAACTAAAAACCAAAGCAAAGAGATAAAATCCAGCCAACTTAAATCAGGCAGCCCCAAATTTGACAAAAAGAACGAACTCCTTTCCTCAATACCGTCAACAGTTGAAGAGAAGTAATCATTGAAAAAAAAGGGAAATTTTAGGGAAAGGAAGGAAGGAAAAAGTGACTCGCAAAAGGAGATCTTTAAACCCAAATCTCCCAACAAACAGAAAAAGAAAGTACAAAATGGAATAAGCAACAGTGGTTATGTTACACATACAATTTTCATAACTTCATTGCCGCAAACGAACCCTAATCCCATATCTACCTATAAGACTCACAAATCTCTTGACCATACACTTGAGCAAATAAATCCCAAATTTCCTTCCATTTCACTCAGGTTGTCCACAACCAAACGAAGGCGGACATTTCTTCATTCATAACTCAACTTAAACCCTAAATCTCACATTTTTAAGAACGCAAGAAAAAACAGTAAATCAAACCCAATAAAAGGGAAGGAGGGAAAGATAAAGAACTTACCTGGAAGACAACGACTGCAAATCTGAGCTTAGCATCTAATTTATGCACAGTACATGTGCTACACCGAGTTAACCCCTCCATGGAATGCCAGCAACCCCGAACTAAACAGCTTCGATTCCATCAAACCGCCGGCGATTTCCCGATCGGCTTCAACAACAAGAAAAATCGCTGGCTCTTCCGCATTTCAAATGCTATAATCAAAAAAAAGAAAGCAGGAAACCCCTTTAATTTGCAGTACCACAAATTGGGTTCTCTCTCTAAAGCTTCTTGCTTTTTTGAAGAAGACCCAAATGGGGACAGAGAACAAGTAAAACTTAGCACCAGTCTCCGGCCTCGCAGAATTGATTAATGGGTTAGTACAACAAACTTCACTCGAAAACGAGGTGGTCTTTAATGTAACATCGAACATGTACTCACTTCGAATCCAAGGATTACGTTGGGTTTGTAAAGAAGAGAAACAACAAACAAGTGACAGACAGTGAACACAACACAAACCCAACCTTAAAATTTGTAGAAAGAGAGATAAAGAAAGAAAGAAAGAAAGAAAGATTGGTGGGGGTGGGTGGAGACCTGATAATATAATTGTCTTTTATTATTTTAAATCACATCGTTTTAATACAATAAATAGTTTGATACCGATGCGAAGACCGCGTCATCTTTAGGTTTTCTATTGATTTCAAATCCGTACGGAACATTAAACTAGTAACATAAGTAATCTAAGCTTTTAGAAGATTTAATTAGTATTAGATTATTATAAAATTAATTAAAAATTAAATAAAATTTAAGAATTTAAAAAATGATTTAAATTTTGTCTTTACTCGTCAATAAATTTAAAGTTTAATTTAAAATATTTTTAAATAAAAAGTTTAAAAATATTATATAAATTGATTAGTTTACTAATGAATTTTAAACTAAATCGAACCGAATAGATTCAATCAATATTAGACCTTCACAAAATCAGTTAAACATTGAATAAAATTTTAAAGAATTTAATATATAATTAAAATAAATTGTCCTTAAATTTGAAATTTAATTGAAAAACTAAATTGTCAATTAAAAATTAATTGATTTATTTTAGTTTATAAGAATTTATTAATTTAAAAAAATCAACGAAATATTTAATAAATTTATTGATTTTTAACAATAAGAGTTATTAAATTGAACAAAAAATTAAACAAATCAAGATTTTTACGGTTAAACTAATCAAAACAGTTGAATTTTTTAACCATTATTTATAACAACATTTTCCAAAAATGGTCAAAATAAAATATATTTTCAATCGTTAAGTGTGTTACATTTTTTTCATCAATTGAAATTAAGATTTGTTTTTAAGTTAGAAATAATATATATATATATATATATTATTATGCAAGTTGATTGAAAATAGTTTTAAATTTATAATTTTTTTAGGGAAATATAATTGTTGATATATATATATGTGTGTATGTGCGTGCGCGTGTGGAAAACCTTTCCACTCCGTTTAGCCCTATCTCTTTTAGGTGTATTTTAGTAATAGGTTTTATATGAATGGGACGATCCTGGAGATGTTCGTTTAATATTCAAAAACTGCTTAGCAACATTCGGACAAGTAGGGAATGCTGGGGTAAACGATAAAAATTTGGATAAAGCCAGATCTAAATGAAATAATAAAATATTCATTAATTATAATTAACAATCCAATTATTTCATTAATTAAATTATGCATTTTCATTCAATTTTAATAAAATGAAGAAATTAAAATCAAATTTATAATAAAAACTAAACAAATGATCAACTTTATAAATAACTAGAATTGTTTATATATATATATTCAACAATTATAAATTTAAAACTAATTTCCAATCAACTTGCATAATAATTAATATTAGATGGGTGGGGATTTCGAAATAATTTTCATTATGTCAGAAAAGAATAATATTGTTCAAACTTTTCACACTTTTAGTTTAAAAGTTAAACGAGCCCAACAAGTGGCATCGGTGTCAGGCTTTACATTATTTTTAAGTTAATTGGTCCTACACAATTATTTTGTTACATTGGACCTACTGAGACCAAAAAACAAAAAAAAATAAAATATAAGCCAAGTTGGTTGGTCACCCTCCAACATTATCCAAAATAATGATACAGATCAGTATTAATGGTTGGTATCGAAAGAACGAATATTGTTTCGTTTTTTGGCCAATACGAAATATTATTCATTTCCCTGGATTAGATATGGTAAAAAAATTTAGATTTAATCTAAAATTAACATATTAAATTTAGTTTAGAAGAGTTTAATTTCAATTTTAAATATTTAATTCGATCCATTTAAATTCCAATTTGATAAATTTTTAACTACCTAATTAAAATATTTTTAAATATCTAATTAAAATTGAACACGTAAATATGAAATAATTATATTCTCTTGCGTGAATTGTAGCAAGGGTTTGGAACAATTCCTTCCTAGTCAAAGAAAAATAGCTAAGAAGGAGTAGATATAGATTCCTTATTATCGATAATGGGTTTAATACAATCGTCAGGTTTGGTATTTTAGCTTACCTATAACACAAGGTTCGTTCGTTCATTTTCCTTCCTAATTATGACATTCCATTCCTCTTTCACAAGTCTGTCTGTCTTAACCTACGATCATTGTCTTTCAATTACCCAACCCACCAATATTAGTTAGGGCACAGCTCATCTAACCTTAACACAGTTAAGGATGTTAATATTCTAACATTCATCAGTCTTAGATGGTTAGATAGCACCTGTCTCAGACTCCTAACAATCAAATCTTCCATTGTTTTGCAACTTCAATCTTCTCCACAGACTGTGGGAACTGCTGCTTTAATATTGTTGGAAGTAATTGTCATGAAATATGATTAAATTAAAAAACTCGATCAGTTTAGCAACTTTTCAGTTCGATTTTTAACGTTCTGTAACATTTGTTGTTAAAAATTGATCAGCTTATTAATTAATTAGTTAATTTTATAAACTAAAATAATAAATTAATTTTCATTTAATATTTTTCAGTAAAACTTTAAATTCTTCAATCGATAAAGACAATCCCTTTCAATCATATTTTAAAATTTTTAATTTTAATCAACATATACCGTTTTACTTTAAATATATGTTAAGTTAAGTCTCAAGAATATACTCTAATTTGCCAATTGCATGTTATGATTGATTCATCAAATTAACTTATGTTATTTAATTAGGTGATTCGATATGTTAAAAGTTAAATAATATATTTAACTTACACTACCTAATAGAAAAGTTGTTTCGTATAGACTCACGTTGCTTATTCATTGTAATAATTAATGACTGATAAAACTCAATCGAAATTTTTTTGAACTGTTCAACTTTTGAGTTCGGTTTTAACTCTTCAGTTCAATTTACTTTAGTAGCTCTTATTATTAAAAAATAGTCAGTTTATTTATTAACAATTTAATTTTCATAAATTAATAATTTCTTATAAACTAAAATAGATCGATTATTTTTTTAATAATCTCTTTTTTAATTAAACTTTAAATTCTTCAATGAATAAAGATGATATTTTTCAATCATATTTCAAAATCTTTAAATTTATTCAATATTCAGTCAATTTTATGACAGTCTAAAACTGATTGAACCTCTTAAACTTTAAATCTCTTGTTTTAATGATTAAACTTTCAGTCCGATTTTTAAAACATTGATAATAAATATACCTGTTCTTTTCCGCTAAAGGAGTATTTGACGGATTTGTAACAAAATATTTGGAAACTTGAGAGTTGAAAATCAATATTAATATTTTTTTCTGATATACTCGTGCATTTATAATACTTCTTCTGATCAGATTAATTAATACTAATGTGCATAATTATTTATTGAACTAAAATTTCAAATGCATAATTATTTATTTTTGTCCGTTTTGAGGAAGGATACTTAAATACGACACAAATGCTACACTGCTTCTCCACGTGCTTTGGTTCCTTGAAGATCTCGTCAAACATCCCATAAAATAACTTGGCAAAGGAATGATGATTTATATATTTCGCAATGCATTTTAAAAGAGAAGCAATTAATCAAGGAATAAAAAAATAAAATAAAAATTTCCTTAATTATTCGATGATTAAAAAGTTCAACCGATTTAACTGATTTAACAGTAAAAATATTGAATCATTCAGCCTTGCAGTTCAGTTTTCAAAATTCCAGTTAGATTTATTTTAAAAATCGATCAGTTTATTAATTAACCAATCAATTTTTATAACTTAATAACTTTTTATAAACTAAATTAATTTTTTTCTAATTATAAAATAACTATTTTTCTAATTATATTTTAAATTATTTACAATATCTTTCAATCATATTTCAACTTCTTTAATTTTATTTAATCTTTAGCCAATTTATGACGATCTAAAATCTTTAGCCGATTTTATGACCTTAACTTTTATATGTAGCTTCTATATCAGACTTTCTCATCACAAACTTAATATGTGTCCGATCCACACTAATTGAGATTTATTTTTCTCCCAAACTTCGACCTATTAATTTAGATTCTTTTTAGGGTCACTTTATTACCTTTGTCTGAATCAAATTACATGACTTAATCAATAAATTATTGAAAAACTGGAAAATATAATTAATAATTATCTAATATTACGGGAAGAACAAAATTGTCAAATATATATCCCCAAATGAAGCAAGTGTCATTCCTTATCTTCTTGCCCAAAATATATCCCAGTGATTTAGTTGTATTTATTAAATTAATAGCCTGAAAGCTCATGCTTTTGCTTAGCTATTTTTTAGTTGGAGGTAGCAAAAGATGACTTCATCCCTTTTACTTTCTTTTTTTTCTTGCGATCAAATCGCCCTTATATATGTAGTCATTTAAAATTTAAGGTTAGAGTTTTGTTTCTCACAAAAAACCTACCCGGCTCGAGCGAAGATTAGTCTGAGTGTGGATGACTTAAAGATGTCTTCCTATAATTGGAACCCTCCTAGAACACCTTGTAAAAAACAAAAAAAACAAAGGTATTTATTATTTTTCCATCTGCACACACAATATAATAATTGTTTGAACATAAATTGATTTTTTATTATTTTATTTAATAATTAAGAAATTAAATCAGTTTGATCGATTCAAACGTCCAATTTAAATCAGTCAATTTTTGAAGTCGGTTTATCTTAATAATTTTATTATTAAAAATTACATGATTTATTAATTAATTAAAAAAATTTCATAAACTAACTTTTTCATAAAAATAAACTCTCATTTTTTAATTAAATTTTAAATTTTTATAAAAGTAAGGATGATTTATTTTTCAATCATATTTTAAACTCTTCAATTTATTTACTTTTGATGATAATAAAGAATCTTTAAACCTTAATATTTTTATGTTATAGATTTAATTTTTAATTTGTTATATTTTTTACTGCAACTTTTTAACTTTGGTCGCTTTCTAAGGAAATGGTAGGTCACAAAAGATAGCAGTGGATTGAAAAAGTAGGCTCATGCGTGAAAAGCACTTTCAACTTGGACCTTTTAAATTAACCCAAAGATTTAAAGGTCAAGTGGCACAACAAAAGTCATATGCATTGTTTTAAAAATTGCACCAAAAGCTAAAATTATACGATATAAAATTTAAAGTTTAATCGATATTAGATCGTTATAAAAATAATTAAATATTAAATAAAAATAAAAATTTTGAAATAAGATTGAAAGAAACTGTCATTAATTTAAAGCCCATTTAAAAAGAAAGATCGTTACAAAAATTAATTAGTTTATTATTAGTTACAAAATTGATTAATTAATTAGTAAGCTGATTATTTTTAACATTAAAAGTTATTAAAATAAATATAATCAAAAGTTGAAAATTAAATCAGAAAATTGGTCCGTTCAAAATTTTTTACGGTTAAACTACTTGAATTGATTCAATGAGAAATATATATAACTAATGATTGAAAAAATAAATCAAATTAACTAATTCAATAGTTAAAATTTTGAATCGATCAATTTTTTATTTTGTATATTTTAATAACTCTTATTATTAAAATTTTATTAATTCATTAATTAATCAATTAATTTTATAAATTAATCGATTTTTATAAATTAATATAATTTAATTAGTTTTCATTTAACGTTATTCTTTTTTAATTAAATTTCATGTTTTTTATAAACAAAGATAGACTTATATAATTTTATTTCAAAATTTTCAATAAAAATTAAACTATTAAATTTTAAATATCTTGTTTTATTAATTATTTTATGTATAACAGTTAAATTATGCAGCAGTTGGGTTTTGACATCACATAGCCTTTAGTTTTCTTAGCCATTAGGTTAACCAACTTCAGCCACTGTTTAGGTTAGCTGACCTAGTTACTTGATAATGGTTGATCAAGAAAAATTGTAGGCTACGTTGTTTATGGGGTGAAGCATGTGGACACGTATGCGCACAGGAAACTCGTTACTGTAAGTCCAATCACACCGTACAATTGCTGCGTGCCGACATTTCGTTGGATTGGATTTCTTCCCTATGACAAAGAAATGGATAAAGTATGTCCGCTATATGCTGATGTAATGTTTTTTTTTAATTTTATTTTTGTTAACCACTAGTTTGATAGCAAAAAAAGGAAATTTTAAGCATTAACTTAAAGAAAAGTTTTGGAGTTTTTCTTTTAAAATTAGAGTGATTTATTTTTTAATAATTTCACTAGAACAAAATTGAATTTAATTAACTAAAAGAAAAGGTTTGGAGTTTTTCTTTTAAAATTAGAGTGATTTTTTTAATAATTTCACTAGAACAAAATTGAATTTAAATTCAAATTTGATCTATTTTAAAATAAATTTAATTTTTTAAAAATTTGATTAAATCAAAAAATTTAATAAGGTAAATTAAATTTGAGTTTAGATCAAAATTCGGTCTATTTTTTAATGAAATAAAAATAACACAAAATTTGATCGAATATTCAAAATTTAAATTTAGAACTAATGATTAAAAAACTTAATTGATTCAACCATAAAAATTTTGAATGGTTTAACTTTTTGATTCGATTTTTAACTTTACGGTTTGATTTACTTTAATAATTTTTTGTTAAAAACTGATTAATTTATTAGTTAGTCGCTCAATTTTTATTAATTAATAAGTTTTTATAAACTAAAATAAATCAATTAATTTTATTTAATAATTTTTTTAATTAAGCGTTAAATTCTTCAATAGATAAGGACAATATTTTTCAATCATATTTTAAATTCTTTAATTTTATTTAATTTTTATCAGTTTTATGATGGTCTAATACCGGTTGAATATTTTAAACCTTAAACCTCTTATTTTACCGGTTTAACTTCCGGTTTGGTTTTTTAAAATTATTGAACTTTTTGATTTGAAATTTAAATTTAAAACAATATAACTTCAACTTAAAATTTGATTAATTCATAATGGAAACAAGATGTCAAAAATTTTAAAAATCTATATTTATTTAATAATAATTGAGAAACCAACTTATATAAAGACAATCAGAGCTACTAGAAATGGTTGTCATTCTCAAAATATCAAAGCAAAGTTCAAGTTCGTCATCTCTTTATCTCAAATCAGCTTCAAATCGACAAGGATAAAAAGAAGAAGAAATTAAGTAAAGGTGATGGTGGAGTTGCATATGATCATTGACACTTCATTACTAAACAGCAGATATAGTATGAAAGGTGCCAATCCAAAACAAAAATTATGCAGTAGTTTTCAAAGAAACCAATGATTCTGTTGCTTCTTAATGGTGAGGTTGGTCCATTCATATACTTTGATAGATACTCTTTTCTGATGTTAGTTGGATACACATCCTGTCCTCAACCAGTGGATAGACTTCGACCTTCCTCTTTCGCTGTAACCAAAAAAGCCAGAAGGTGGGGCTGCCGTAGGTCACAGAGCCACATGAGGTAGTAGTCCACTTGAAGCCTCATGTTTACTTGTGACCTACTCCCCTGAAATCATCACGGCTTTCATTGGTGTCAATGTCTGACCGAAACTATTCACGTAGGCTCAAGTTGGCCCGACGTGACATGATGGTATACAGGCCCGTGCCTAGTTTTTTATAAACCTAAATCAAAGGTTTTATTTTTGCCTATTTTTGAGCCCATACAAAAAAATAAAAATAAGTAAAATATAGGTTTTTTTTGTTTTTTACGAAGTAAAAAATAGGCCATATTTTATTTCATTTTATTTTTTATGAGGATAAAAATATGTTCTATTTTATTATTTACGAGGATGGGCCCTAGGCAGGTGCCCTGCCCTTGCCCAGGGCCGACCTGATGATATACACAATGTTTGCACACCGTCATGCATTAGCTTTATGTTAAGTTTACAGTAGGAGGAAAGTTAGACCATAAATTATTATTATTATTATTGTTATTATTATTATTATTGTTATTACTATTTACTTAAATTTTCGACATGCTAGTTTTTACGTATTCACGTATTGCTTCTGTGTCCTGCATCATTCTATTGCATGTCACATATCTGCACGTGAGTCAGCAGGAAACAACCTCTTTATTATGTAAGAGCAAGGCTGCGTATTATCAGATCTCTCCAGACTCCGCTTCACTGCGGAATTTCAGACTGAATGTGATGATGATGATGATAATGATCATAATAATGATGAAATAAAGTAGTTTATTAGGGTTATATATTATTCTTCTTCTTTTTTATGTGAGATACTTGCATATGGGTATTTTTAACACTCCCTCTTACAAGTTAGTCTCTTTTTAAACAATTCTCATCGGAGTTAGACTTTTGATTAAGGTTAAATAAACCCCTTTTGGGGCAAATAATATTGTTGGGCCACTTGCTCCATGCATACTTTAAATTCTTCTCCGGTTACTAAAATGAGGGGCCTCCTTTTGGAGCAAATAGTAGGTCAAGATCTTCGTTGGCTTTGTATCATGTTAAATTTGCAATGAGCTTACCGGCTCACAGAAGGAAGAAAGTTAGATAACACACAAGCTCAAGTAAAGTTATATCCTAAAACTAATTAGCAATAGATAGAGT
>JANKOE010000006.1:2902851-2923277 GCA_026284465.1 Erythroxylum citrifolium | reverse complement strand
CTCGTGCTTGCTGATTGATCACATACCGTTTTTGGACTGGATATCTTGATGATTGGACCGATCGGCCCAAGGCCCGATAGGGCCGACCCGACCAGTATGTATCAATTATGACAACTTTTACAAAAATAAAACGAATAATAATAATAAAGTGTTGTGGTATTAAACTTTAATTATTCAAGATCATATAACTAAATGATGAAAAATAGTATTGCTTCACTCGTTATCAATTTCTTAATATAAAGTTCAAACATCTTAAAACGTTATACCACACTTATAGAATACTTTCAGATTCAAATGAGATTAATTAATTGTATTGTACTTAAATTTCATCTTTGTGGGCCTACCGTTTGGACTTTGGATTATGTTGAGACGTCACGTATTTTTTCTGCCTTTGTTTTCTTGCTTTTGTTTTGTAACGGACGTCTTTATACACCTTTCATTATCAAATTCCAATTAATCATTCTTCTTCGGTACTACGTGCATTGCCAAAGCGAGTGTGCGCTGCTTTTTATCTACTCATACTTTGGATTGGACATGTACACGTCATCGCTCACGTGGTCTCGTGTTTGTTGTCTATTCATTATCAGCTGCCTTGTTTCAAAAAAATAAAATAGCCCACAAACACACAAACAATTAACGAAAATTCTACCATGTTAGAACTTGGGAGTTAAAGGTTCAGAATTTAGTTAATTTTGGATTGTTTTGAAATAATTATAAATTATATAGTACAAAGGTAAATCTTAGAGCAACCGATAAAGTTATTCTTTTATGATTAAAAGATTACAAATTTGAGTCACAGAAATAACTTTTTTATAAAATACAAAAGAAAGTCTCAAAACGGATAGTCTTATTTACTTGAATTGTTGTTGTGGTATAAATTATACTCCCTTATTAAAAAAGCTAATGCAATTATATATATACCCTTATTAATTAGCATGTGAGAGAAATTGCATGCTATTAAATTGCCTTGAATTTGTGATATGTGTAATTAAGAGGAGAGAGAAATTAAAGGTTAATTTTGGAAGTAAAATTATAAACATACATACAAAGTCAAGAATGACACTTATTTTGAATAATTAAAATATATCTAAAGCGACACTTATTATGAATCGGAGGGAGTAATAGATATTGTTTATAGTTTTTATCAATCTAAATTTATATTTTAATTAAAAAATTATATTTTCCTTATTCACAAACATGATAAAGAGTTCAATTTCAAAAAATTATCAACTTATAGTTCATTTAACGTACGTAAATTTTTAATTTTCTATTATAAAAATTAAAATCATAAAAATTTAATTATTTGTAATTGAATGAAAATACACAAGGTTTTGGTACCTTTTTTGATTGATTTTGGATTTAATCCTACTGCTAAGTAAGACCTAATTGGTACCCCCTTTTGGAGTTGGTCCCCAACCCCAAGCTTTGATGGAGACAAATCGACTTTATCACACGCCTGCCCACATTGAAAAGGCTAATTAATGTCGTCGTTGTTACTATAAGCTAAAGAGTTGGTCATCTCTCTTGTTCACGGTGAAAGTGAAGAAAAAGAAAGAACAATCAGGGATAGGATTAACAGTTTGCGGCTTAAGATGAAATCTATAGTTAGAACTTAGAAGACAGATCCCACTTCCCACACCAAAGTAATAAACCAACCGTGTCCACAAGCAAGTACATACGTTTGAAACAACTCACATCACGTGCATCGTACGTGTCTTATGCTAGGGGACAAGCAATCCAGCAAAATTACAGTCAATAAAGCTTCAAAACGAGCTTCAAAGTGGTCCGCAGTTTAAGAATTCAGATTGAAGTAATTCAATGGGTAGGGTTGCTAGCTGTTAATACGAGGTGCCATGCATCCGAGTCGGAGTCTTCTGCATCAATCATAACGATATGGACGACTTCAACACTTAAGTTGTGGTTAAGGGTTCAATTTCTATCAATAGTAATTTATTACGTAAATTTACAAATAAAATATACATATTAAAAATTTTATTTAGTACCATCTCCTATTCAAAATAAGTGTTGTTTTAGAGAAATACACACTTATGAAGAAAGTTAATAAAATGTCTAATATACTCTTATTAATTACATGCTAAAGTGTCTTGAAAATATAATCTGTGTAATCTGTGTAATTAAAATGTGAGAGAAATTAAAGAGTAATTTTGGAAGTAAAATCATAAATATGCATAAAAAGTCACAAACGACACTTATTTTGAATAATTAAAATCTCTCTAAAACGACACTTATTTTAAATAAGAGGGAGTATTATGTAACTGCGTCATAGACACAATAGACATAGCCTTTCTTGATGCTGATGATATTCAGTCTAAGACATTGCAGATACTAAGATTATAATAACAATGATGTCTCACAAAAGAGTAGTAAGAATTCAGACATCGTATCATACACATTAAGTTAGTATACAAAAAAGAATGAACATGCATGACATGACGTGTTGTGCCTTTGGCTATGACACGAGACCAGACTTTCACTAGAATGATTGGACTACACTTACATACGAACTATATCTAAAATATAGATAATTAGACTCCAGTTCGCTATCAATGTCTGGTTGAACGACATCGAATTTAACTTGTACTGATGAAAGAAAGTGAGATGATCATATATGGCAACAAGAATTACGGATTCCTCAAACTTGGTTTGGTCAGGTTAGTTGTGGACGTATAGGAACTAGGAAGGATGGGACATCAGTCAATTTGCACAGATATCACATTAGCCTAGCTTGATTCTCACAACCAGTTCTTATGGGCTGAGTGTCACTTCTTGGGCTAAGCCTTTAAATAGCCCACTTTCGTCCGGTACAAGCACCGTCATTTGTGGCTCAAGTTCTGTTCACAAAGCCTACATATTTACATGACCTTCAATTAGACAACTCCAACAAAACCACTAACCGTTCATTGCTTTATTACTAGAAATCTAATGGGCTTAGTATCAACAACCTTGCACGAATGGTTTAGTACTACTCTTCCCCTCCTCGTTAATAACAGAGTTTATACTGTCCAAAATCTGGACAAAAGCCATTTTCAGAACTGGGACGGAACAATTTCCTGAGCTCGTTGTACTTCCGCATATCGAAACTGTGAATCTCCATTAGTTTCTGTTGCCTGGCCTTGAATCGTCTTTGGAAGTAGCCTTCAAAAGATGGTTCGGTGGATGTCCTGAGAAAGAAAGCATAGGCTAGTGCGAAATGGAGAGACGTGACAAAGAAGCATATAGGCTCCATAACGTCCCAGCTGAGTTCCCAGAACGTAAGTCTCATGAACCCAAGTGTTTGGAGCAAGAAAAAACCTAACCCACAATATAGCTCCCCACGAACTAGCCTTATCGCTTTCTGATCGATCATGGCCTTTTGATTCTCCATATGCTCAAGTTCTTCTTTTCTTGGATCGTCATGTCCCACTAGCGATTTCGATAATAAGCTCTCCATTGCTTTGGCCACCTGAACATATTTGAAACTAAGATTACGCTGTCCTCTCAAATTTAATTGCGGTTTTTTCAGTTATATATAACCGATTTACGGTTTATTCGGTTATGGCAATTCGTAATTTATAATAACTATTCTTAGTACCAGGGCAGGGTGACATCATCAGAAAAATACCTGCTCTGGTCTGAGAAACACGGTGTTGCCCAAAACGATGATGTTTCCAGATTGATCCAATGTCTTCGCCAACTCAACACCTTGATCGCGATGATTCCCACACTCTTCGGAGCAGATGTTAACGAATTCCGAATAAGAAATAGAGTTCGTTGGGATCTCTCTCAATTTCGTTTTCAACTTCTCCACCTGAGAAACTCTCAGAAGCTTCCTCGCCTCCTCGATGGAAATCCCGGCGAAATTTCCCGGAGCCGGCTTAGCGAGTCCGTCAAGGTGGAGCTGGTCACGAGCATCGTTGATGCGTCTGAGCCTCTCCCTCAGCTCCTCGCCGACCGGAACAGAGAGAAACGTAGGAAAATGGTTGACTGATCTCCGGTGGAGGAACCGCCGGAAGAAACCTTTCTCGACGGATTCCGGCGAAGTGAGGTACTCTCTGTGCAATTTCGTTTTGTCCTCAATCGGCGGTCCAAGGGCTTGAACCAAGCGAGAAGAGGAGGAAATGGGTGAATGCTCGAGAGATACCGCCGGTGACGCAGCTCTGCAACTGTAACGCTTCGTAAACAATTTACGTAGCGCCATTGTTTGAGAGAGTCTACTTTGGGAGGCTTGCAGGCATTTATAGTGTCCGAGATTGAGGAGAATTTGAAGACGTTTTAATTTTCATTTTTTAAAGATTAAGAAATTATAAATAGAAGATTGGGATCTACCTCAATGGACTTTTCCTAGAAATATTCCTAAGGATACCTATGATAGGTGTAGTTAAAATTAGGATTTAAAATAAGTATAATCAGGAGGGGATGCCTACCACAACAGAACTTTGGGGAGTTCACTCGGATCTGACCCAGGCGTGAGCTCTCGACTACAGACAACTTATTGTCGAAATCGATTCTCTCGAGGTGATCAACATCCTCTCTTTTTCCCGAACAGTTTTAACTGATGACCCTTTTTTAGTAGCAGGTACGCGCAGCCTTTTGCAACGAGACTGGGAGGTGCATCTCTAGCATATGTATCGCGAAGGGAACCAGTGCGCCGATTGGATGACTTCCCTAAAAACAATAAGTATAAAAGAAAATACTTTCAAAAATCTATTTTCAACTGTCATATTCCTCACTAATGTATTATTGTTTTCGTCAAAACTAGAATTTAGAAAACCATTATTTTGTATTAATAAATAATACATCAATTAAAATGTTTTTTAATAAAAATTAATATTTCATTAATTTATTATTGTGAGGAACTAAATCGGTACATAATATGTTGTCCAATAACAAGTTATCAATATAAATGTGTAGAAACAAGAAAAATTTAATTATATTAAAATTAAATAATTATTTAATATTTAAAATGGTATATAATATTAAAGAAGTGTACAAAAATTAAATACCAAATATTAATATGATATTCGTAATTTTGAATACAAAGGAAAAGTTGAATATAATTGATGACTCTTTCCCTACTGTCATAAAACGAGAAGTCTTGTGGAATTCTTAATTTTGGATAAAAATGTTTTATTTGTTTTTTGCCATTTAACATTTTGCATTCACTGTCAAGATAAAGCACAATTAAAATTTTTATTTATTTTTAATAGATACCTTTTAAATTATTACAATTAATATTATTTAAAATTAAATTTAATATTTCAAAATTACTTCATAAACAATCATCTTAAAATTTTGAAATATATGTATTCCAGAGTTAATTTAACACGTATTTATTAAATAATTATATAATTTAAAAATATTTTATTTTAAAATAAAATTTTAAAAATTTTATGATAATTATAAAGTAATAATATTAAATAATTAGATAATATATTTTTAACAGTAAATTAAATTATAACAAAAGTTAAAAATAAAAATAAAGACCAATTTTTATAATTTTATATAAATTACAAAAATTGTAAAAAACTAAAAACAAAAATTATAAACTAAATTAAACAAAAAATTAATATAAATATAAAACCGTACACAAACAAATCTTAATCATTCAAGATTTAACCTTATTAGATCGGCATAAAGGGGGATAAGATCCTCTGTTCAGTTTTATAGTGTCTTATTTTGTCCCATAAATTTCAGCAATTTATTTATATGAGCCCCACGTTTATTTATACGAGATTCATATGAAACCCACATAAATAAATAGTTGAGATTAATGGAACAGAATAGTTACTTGAATATCTAATTCGCTTCACTTGTCAGGAAGACAGACCTCTCTTTTAGACGGTAACATTGTCTTTAATGTTGTTGCCAAATTTCTAGCAAGCAAGCAAAAGCTTGTTAAGAAGGTTTACGGCATCACCTCCCATGATTCACGAACGCAGATAGTTTAATTACGCATTTTATTAATTAAATTGCAAGGGATCAGAGCTTTGTCTAAAATTAGCTTTGGTGGTAAATTTATTTCTTTGTTATCTTAAAATCACGTGTTCAAGTCACAGAAAAAAATACTTTATAAAAAAATAAAAGATATATTACGATTCTTTCTAAATTTTTACAAAATAGAGAGCCTTGTTTATTAAATATGTTGACTTTTTAAATTATGAATTCACCCTATCCCAAAATATTTATTTTAAATCCCCTCATTTGAAAAAATTTAAGATACTGATGGATGCATTTTCGACATCTCAACGATTAAAAAACTCGATTAGTTTAAATAGTTCAACCGTAAAAAATTTAAATTGTTCAATTTTTTAATTCAGTTTTTAATTTTTTAGGTTGATTTTTTAACATCTCTATTGTTAAAATTAATTAATTAAAACTAAAATAAATTAATTAATTTCTATTTAACAATCTCATTTTTCATTTAAACTTTAAATTTTTTAATCGATAAGGACAATTTCTTTAATCATATTTTAAAATTTTAAAATTTATTTAATCTTTAACTAGTTTTTATAACAGTTGTAAAACTTTTTAAAAGTTAAACCTTCAACCTTTTGTCTTATTAGTTTTTATCCGATTTTTAAAATATTATTTTGCAATCTAATATAAATTTATAAAATTAACAAAGCCTTTTGGTTTTCTAAATAGAAAATTCTTATTTGAATTTTGAACACAAAACTCCTCTTTCTTCTTCCCCTTTTTTTCAACTAAACTTTCTAACATTCGAGAATGAAAATGAAAGCAACCCGTTGGAGTGAGGTGCTAAAACTTTCAAAGTACACACGAAAATGAGAAACACGGCACACGTGTGACTCTTATCTTGGAATGTAGTATCAGAATGAAAGAACCAGAACTGATTCTATGATTCTATCCTAAATGATAAAGACGTGCTTGTGCACGAGGCTTCTTTTTTCAGAGCATTACCCTCTTTTTCCATAATCAAACAACTTCATTTTCTCAGTCATGAAACGTGAAAGACATAATTCTCTTCTTGTATTATCTTTTACAAAAGTAATCTTTTTTTAATATAATCTTGTAATCTTTGATTATCACATGACAAAATAAACAAATCTATAGTTTTAATGATATCCGTAACAATAATAAGGGGGCGCTTGGTTCACAGAAGGTAATGGAAATAAGAATAGGAATGAATATAGTAAGAAATGAGAATGAAGTATAGTCAACAATGAATCTCATTCCTCTGGTAATCCAGAGATATGGAGTATTGCTAAAAATGGGGAAATAAAAGTGTTACCCCTGTTGATACCAAACATGAGTTTTCGTTCCATACCCATACATTTTTTCCCATTACCTCCAAACAAGCACCCCCTAATTCTATAAATTTTAAAGTATTTAGCTAAGCATACAAACAGTCAACGTACTCAGTATATAATGCTTCCCGCTTTGCGATATTCTGGAGAGAGTCATATTATACGTAAGCTTCTTTTTGTACTTTACAAAGAGATTGTTTTTATGAGTTAAACCTGTAACCTTATAATCACAAAGGAACAACCGGTAACTTTCTCCAAGACGCACCTTGTAATTAAGCATACGATTTGTATATATTTTAGTTTTCAATGTACCTAACGTGAAGACTCAAACACAATTATATTTTCATATTATTTTTATTATTTTTGTTATTTTTTAATTAAATTATACGAGATCAGATTTTTTTATAAAATTGAGAATTCTAAAAAATATAAGAATTCTAAAGAGAAATTAAAAAATGAATTAAATCACTCTATATCTTTTATCCAAGAATAAAATAAATCCTCGTTGCTTGGAATCATACTAAATCCTCATATTCTAATAGAAAGTCATGATTCTTTCAAATAAGTTTGTGAGCAGGAAATCTTCAACTTCCATTTTCCCATTGCCATGGCACATGACACTCTAGCCAATTCAAGCCTACCCAATTGGTGGAATTTGCTTTTGAGTCATCACAACCAACTTTCGGACAACGTCCCATGTTTTGGGAACAGATTACCTGATTGGAGTAGACGGATGTTCATAAAATAAGGTAGGCACAGAATAAGAATACCCGTAACGATAATCTTAACCCCATGTTTTGGGTTTGAGATCTTCTATACCGTCTTACCTTGTGCCAATCCCTCCTATCCACTTATTTTACAATACTGATCTATCCAAAACTTGAGTTAAAGGTAGAGTGTTATCAAATCTTATAAGCCCGTCACGTTTTCGCGGTAACCTACGCTTCTGAGGCTAAATTACCAGCCCCAGTATTGTTGAAACGCAGGATGATTTTTACTACGATTTGAACGCAAGACGTGGAAGTCACCTGTAAGGCTCTTATACCACTGATCTACCCAATACTCGAGTTGAAAGTAGAGCGTTATTAAATTTTATAAGCCCACTACGTTTCCCTGGTAGCCCACACTTTTGAGGCTGAATTTATGTAAAATAAGTAGATGGAAAGGGATGGCATAGAGTTAGGGTAGGGGTACAGAAAATCTCCTCCCCATGTTTTGGTATTTAATCGGTAGTCCTCCTGCCGTCAAGTACTATGCTATCCAAATGTTAAGACCCAATTTCAGGGGTCTCCTTAGTGGGAATCCGTCATACGTATACCTTCATTTTGTTCTTGAATTAGTCCAATCTCCTTTGCTTTGTTTATTTTCATATTTAATTTAAATTTTATATTGTTTAATAAAAATAATTCAAATTTAAAAATTATATAATTTTTTTTACTAATTTTTTAAATAAGTTTATATAAAAAATTCATCTCTTTTCTCTTTTTTAATACAAGATTTTACAATGTTTATGTGGGTATCACTCCTCACTTCTATCGTCTTCCGTCACTATATTAACAGAAATCTCATATAATCAATGTTATAAAATTTGGAGTGAAAATTAAAAATATAAGACAAAAAGTTTAAGGTTTTAAAAAGTTTAACTATTATTAAACCGTCATAAAATTAACTAACGATTAAAAAAAATAAAGAATTTGAAATTTGATCGAAAAGATTGTCTTTATAAATAGAAGAATATAAAGTTTAATTGGAAAAAATTGTTAAATGAAAATTAAGTGATTTATATTGATTTATAAAAAATTATTAATTTACAAAAATTGACTAACTAATTAATAAACTGATAGTTTTTAATAACAAGAGTTATTAAATAAATTGAATTCAAAGAATTAAAAATTAGATTTAAGTTGGATTAAATTTAATATTAAATTTGAATTTTTTATTTCCTTACATCTCCGTGTCCTAGGCTATTACATCATTTGATGCTTGCTCGAGACTAGGTTGTTAAAACTCGTCATATATACAAAGAGAGCAACTGATGTGTTGACTCACTTGCTAACACAGCCGTTCATTTTGGTCTTGAAATTTTCATTCTTAATACTACAATTATAGGGTGCCTATCAGAATTTGTTTCCCAGGTTTAGTCATGTACTCCCTCTGATTCATAATAAGTGTCTTTTTAGAAGAATTTTAATTATTCAAAATAAGTGTCGTTTGCGATTTTTTATGCATATTTATAATTTTACTTCCAAAATTACCCTTTAATTTTTCTCACATCTTAATTACACATATTACACTGATTATATTTTCAAGGCACTTTAACGTGTAATTAATAAGGGTATATAAGATATTTCATTAACTTTCTTAATAAACGTGCATTCCTCTAAAACGACTCTTATTATGAATCGGAGGGAGTAATTTATTTTTGTGTATTCTCTCCATTAAAGTAAAAAACAAAAGTACGATGTAATCTTTAGACTGAATCAGCAGTAGTGGACACTCATTGCAAAGAAAAGGTTACATAAAAGACAATTAAGTCAGGAAAGGATATAATTCTCAGTGAAACTTGTAGCGACGACATAAGATGTGCAATGGGGTCGCAACTTGACGCACTAAAATCAAATGGAATTGATAGGAGATCAACTACAACCGTTCATTTTCAAAGTGATGTTAGATTAGTAACTATCAAGATTTGAGTTTTGATGCTGGTTCTGTCTGATTTTGATGAAGCTGGACGTCATTGTTCGGATCCATAATTCTGACTGATCTTAGCAAAAGAATACCTGCAAAACAACACAAGGCACGCCGGGGGTTAATTGCCGGTAGGGCCCTCCGATGTTCAAGTTAGTCTTTTGATAGGAGTTTTGGTAGTAAAGAATAGAGAAAATCAGGGTTCTATTGTCGTACCTGTATCATGGCAAAGTAATACCTTATATATCCGAAATAGCTACTAAGTTTAGGTCTTTACGTAGGTCTTCACGCGTGCATGGGAAGTTACCACCTACGAATGGGCCGTCGACCCCTAAATCTGGGCCTGAGCCTAACATGACCGATCTAACCAGATGGTTTAAGGAGCTAGGTAGGAATGTCTTAATTAATGTTGATATGAAAATAGTTTTTTACTATTTTATCCATTTATTTAATAATGATATGTAAATCATTTGCAATGTAAGTGACATATGTGGTTCAAATTCTTTGTTCCTATTATTCTGTGTCAACCCTATTATGCGCTCAATAAGATATTGTTTTGTAGGTTTTACGTGACTAGGATGAGGTTTAAATTCTTTGTTTCTGTTATTCTGTTCCATCCCTATTCTCCTCCCAATACGACATCGTTTTATAGTAAAACTTACAAAACGATGTCTTATTGGATGTAGAACAAGGTTAGAACAGAATTATTGGAATAGAAGATTTAATCCTGACATAAGGTGGTTTTTGTGATAGGTTAAGATCTTTTGTCCCAATTTATTTGTTCCAACCATGTTCTCCTCCCAAATGGCATCATTTTATTTCTGTTTACACATAAAATGACGTCATTTTAGGGTATAAATAAGATTATAATAGAGTATTTGAGACAGAAGATCTTATGACTTTTGTGATACAGTTTGAAAATGATGTTTCAGTCTATTTTTTAGTTTTTTAAAATAAATAATATTGTAAGTAATATATTTACTTTATTTTTGAATAATCTAAAGTATTTAAATTTAACATAAATTATTCTGACTCGACTCAAAATTAATAAATTAATCTTAATTTAAAAACGTTTGGATTCATGTATTAAAAGCTGATATAATTCGAGTTTGAGTTTAATTAACCATATAAACCATGTTAATAAATAAACGGATCGATTTTTAATAATAAAAATTATTAAACTAAATCAAATTAAAAAAATAAAAAATTAATTGGTTTAAAATTTTTATTGTTAAATCGATCGAATTAGTTCGTTTTTAAAATATCTCACGGAGTAATTTGGATTTTTCAGTGAACATTAACTCCTTAAAATTTGTATTTAATTAAAATTTAAATATTTAGCTCTGAGTCCGATTAAATTTATATTGATCCAGATAATTTTGTCACCTCGAGACACTAGTGGATCACCGACATGAGCTGCCTAATGTTTGCAAGTTGTAACTTTCCACCGCAAGTTGGAAGTCTATTTGAATTAAGAAAGGATAAAGATAGAGTAGCTGTGGACAACTAATAAAAGCTTAAATACTTAAATCTATGTAAATATTGCTGTTTGATTTGGACCAATAAACATACAGATTCAGTTTGTGTAAGGAAAAAAAAACTTATTAACTACAAAAATTTATCGATTAATTAATAAATTTATCATTTTTTAACAATAAAAATTATTATAATAAATTGAACCAAAAATTTTAAAACTGAACCAAAAAATTAAACGGTTCAAAGTTTTTACGATTAAACCGGTCGAACTGATTAAATTTTTTAATCATTAATGTATATATTACATTAATGATTAAAAACTTTGACTAATATTCTCTCCTCTTCGTTTATTCTTACGACTGAGTATTCTTTTTTGGTGACAGGTATTCACAATTGCTTACACCGAGAGTGGGAGGTTAAGGTCCAACATGTATATCGAGAAGGTAACCAGTGTACAGATAGTCTGGCTTCCATTGCTGTTCTCTCCCCTACAGGCCTTCGGACTCTTCAGGAGCCACCGCCACTAATCACACTATCTATACACCGAAATCAACATGGTTTTTTGTATCGCAGACCTCTGCATTAGTTAGGTTGTGTTTCTAGTTTTTCTTTTCCCTTGTTAAAAAAATAAACTTTGACTAATATTTTTCATGGTTTTTTTTAAAGAAATATCAAATATACAGCAGTAAACTTTGAATTATAGAATGAGAGTGCAATGCTCCACTTGCCAAGATCAAGGAAAAGTTCATTAATTGACTAAAAGAGTAAAAGACGAACTCGAAGCATGACAAGTTTGTCTTGATCGAGACATTGGTAAATGAAAGTGATGAAGCTGCTGCAGCTTTTCTAAAGCAGAAAATGAATTACCCTGGACTCAAAATCTCTGAGTAGCTTCGTATTGATCGTTCTTTTGCTTTTCCTTTCAAAAAATGAACATCATCTCTTCAAGAACACCGGAAATGTCATTTTCAGGTGGAAAGACTAAAGAGCAAGTTGCCTGTAAGCCAATATAACCAGAGAAGAAGACAAAACCGAAAGGTGCTTTCATGCAGTAATATGATCACATGGGTCGTGTCACTGCCAAGAAAATCATTCTTTGACCAGATTACGCACGCCATCAGCAACCAAAAAAAAAAAAAAAACCGGCTAAATTCATAGGATCACCTATTGTTCAAAGATGGATATGATTTGTTTTTATTCAAATTAATTTAATTTAAATATAATTATAATTGTATTAAAAAAATTTATAAAATAATTCCTGAATTTTTTTAAAAATTACAAAATAGTTCATTGTCATATTTTACAGTTGTAATGTATATTTTTAACCCTGTCTCCAAAAATCATAATAATGAATAATAATCATGATTTTAATTTAATTTATAAAATTAATTTAATAATTATTAATAAATATTAGTTTATAAATACTAATTTTAAATATTTTATTTTAAAAAATAAAGTATTTTTATTAATAAATATTAAAATAAATTTAATTTATTTTTAAGTTTTATTTAATTTATAATTTTATTAATAATAAAAATATTTATATTTATTTTAAAAACAAAAATTACAAAAATTATAAAAGTTGTACAATCTAAAATTCACCGGTACTAACCGGTATTTAAACTCGATACAACTGAACTTTCATTTTATACCAATTTTGATTCAGTATGAAACGATATCCAAAATTCTGAGATATGGAGAGGGATATTAATTATATACATTATTTCCTTTGTATTTTTATAAAAAAGCTATTTTCATGACTCGAACCGGAGTAATCTTACTAGTTGCTCTAAAGTAACCTTATATAAATTATGATCATAACAAAAAAAATTATTATTACTATTTTGATTTACTTGATTTTTTTATTAAAATTTGTTTAGTACAATTACAATTTCACTGATTGGAAGAAAAAACTTGATTTTGGTTTCAACTTTCAACAAAAGGTGGCCAACAACGCGCATTGGTGACGAGTCATATGGAAAAGAAGTCCCCACGTTATGGGATCTGAAAGAATCTTTGACCCAAAAGCGGCTCGACTGAATCTTTACGCATTAAAACGACATTATAGACGCCTAATAGAGGTTTTAAAACTTTGAAATGGACCATTAGTAATGCAAAGAAGCTCCATATTTAACGTGCCAACTCATAGGTACTTTTCTTTTTTGGTGTAAACCATCCTGCATTCGATGCCACACGGGTAATTGACTAATTCGGATTCGAATTGGGTGGGACTATATAGGCGGCAAAGCTCTCCCTCACAAGTATAGCTCCGTTCCCAAGACTCAAAATCGAGACCTTGGTTAAGGGAAGAGGAGCCCTAACCACTCCACCACAGCACTTGCA
The DNA here is from genome assembly GCA_026284465.1 of Erythroxylum citrifolium. Lineage (NCBI taxonomy): Eukaryota > Viridiplantae > Streptophyta > Magnoliopsida > Malpighiales > Erythroxylaceae > Erythroxylum > Erythroxylum citrifolium. The sequence continues at coordinate 2,909,502 of JANKOE010000006.1, read as the reverse complement.
GGTAACTCATAGGTACTTTGGACCATTAGTAATGCAAAGAAGCTCTATATTTAATGCGGCAAGTCATAGCGTACTATCTAGATAATGCTAGCCTAAGCTTACACTTTGGAATTTTCTGGCTGACCCAAAAGCACAATGCCTCAGACTTCCATTGAAGGGAAAAGCTAATATGACATGAATGGTTTTAGGGACTATATTTGGGTCGGATCAAATTCGGGTTTATGTTCCGCTTCAAATGTAGTTTAAACTCCAATTGAGATAGAGACAAGCAACCTAAAATTTAATAAAATCTAAAACTCGCAAGCAAGTCGGAAACTCGATTAGACTTAAACTCAATTCGATTATCTTTATAATTTAAAATTTTAAAAAGATAGAATTTAATTAGAAAAGAAATGCTTAAGTATGGCCCGAAATTCGATCAATTTAAATTGAACCTATTGAATTCGAATTGGTCGAGTTGGTTGGACCAGGCTGGCTCAAATGCCAAGTTTAAATGGTTTTTGGGTTGTTTTGTGAACTCTCCTGCCTTAGGCCATCTTTAGCCATTCCACTAAAATTTTATATTAAATTTGGTGTAAAAGAGAATATTTTAATAATCTTTTTACATCAAATTTAATGTTACTCTAACAACTCTATACAAAATTCTTACACCAAATTTTTTTATTTATAAAAATTAAAATAAAATCATTATTTTTAATTAATTAATATATACTCTATATTGAATTAATAATACCTAACAAATATAATTAATATTATTGCAACAAAAAATTAATAACATACACAAATATAATTTTTTATTGCACATTTAATTTCTAATGTACAATATTTTGATTTTAGAGAAAATGAGGATGACCTTCTAAATTATTAATCGTTTACGTTAAATTAATATTCTCAAGTGCTTTAGTTTTTGTAACACCCCGCCCTCTCGAGACACGTACATAACATCCTGAGTGATGTTCGAGTGTGTACCCCGCAAGGGTGCCATGCTAGAACGGTCAATCACTTGAAAACTCAGTACAACTTTTTTTTCACAATTAGCACAAGTGTACGCAGAAATCACTAATCAATTTCGGGCTCGTACTTTTCTTTCATAAAACTCGAAATCACAGTTATTATTTTCCTATTGATCAATCTCATTTACAAAACATTTCCAATTTCAAAGGTTATTACATACCGAAATATTTAAATACATATGATACAAAAATTTGTGGAATATACAATTTGGTAAAAAAATAAAGAAATACAATGCAGATGCGAACTGATCTCGACCTCTAACTCTTACTTGTATGAAGTGGATATACTCCCGTTAGCCTAACAGGGTAACCCTTCAAAGCCTGAAAAATAATTGCAAATTTTGGGTGAGTTTTGCGAACTCAATGAGTGATCATCCTCGATGGCTCACTCAATGACACGCACATACAGTACACATATTCACATTCATGGGAACATAACTCACATACAAACGTCAGTCAAAATATTCAAATAATTATAATCATTCATATCAAGCATATGTAGTGCACATGAGACTCACTTTCAATTTGTTATTTTGTTGTGACTGAGTGCCTATAACTGTCCCGTATCTATTGTGGATACCGGGCTCATTAATAGTTGTTTCGTATCTGTTGAGAATATCAGGCTCATTTTACATAGTGAGCCTTTGGCTCTTAATCACTTTCTGAGCTCTAGGCTCTTTTTCACATTCAAAGCTTTAAGCTCTTTTTTGGTAGCTACTCCGGTCACAATTGCCTTTATCTTTCATACATTCATGTAATGAAATGCATCAATCACATATTTTCAGTCAGTCACATGATCTCATTTACAAATTCTTTTATACATTCTCATCGGACCTTAGTCCGACATTCAAAGATTACATTTAGAAGTACTTATTTCATCATGTTCACATATAAGTAGCACTTCAATATCGCATTCATGCATCACAAGTCTCGGACCTTTAGTGTCCAGAATTCAACAATCAAATCACATTCATAATCATTTAATACATAATATAAACAAACAAGCAATAAAGTAAGACCGTCTAGGTCCACTCACAGTACGCTCCAGATTAGCATTTGTTTCCAAGTTCTGGAAAAGTCTGAATGTGGACGTTTATTCTACACATCCAAATTATGCAATACACACGTTATACACACATTAATAATTGCACAATTATAAGCATTCATTTATGCACAAATGTGTATATGGACTATGTATAATGCATGCTTAATGACAATCCCCGGTATATTATCAAATTTTACATCGTATCTAAATTCTCATTTTATAACTCAATTACTCGTCATTTCATTGTTAGCATTGTTTGCTCTTATTATCAAATTCTTATTCACTTTAACTTGATACACTTTACTCCTCTTCTTTGAATCACAACCTCAATCATGTGAATATCTTTATTTCCAAGCAAACTCATACCTTTGGTACTTTGATAACAACAATTCATTCCCTAATGTTATTCGAACATTACAAGATTACACATTATCCAAATTCTCCTTTCTTCTTATAAATTTTCTCCAATTTTCCAGACCTTCGGGTCTATTTTCCATGAACATTCTGACAAGGAAGATGAAGTAATTTGATAACACTTTCTTCTAGAAAGATGTTCCTCATTGTCTTAAGTTTCTAATGACACCAAAATAATTTAGGTATTCTGAAAGTTATACTCCAAATATTTTCGGAGTGTTCTCATTTTGTAACAGTACTTACTCAAATTTCATCAAGAAATTGAAAGCCTTAGAGACTGAATCAAAATTCGATTTGTTCATAAAATCTCTACCCCTGTGTCTCTAGTGTACTCCAAAGCAAAAAAATAATCTCATTTGGATGACTACAAAATAAGATATAACCGAAATACTCAATCATGTTCAGTGAAATCATACTAGTTCATACTATTCCAACAGATTCCCTCAATTTCCTTTAGTCAATCTTTTTCAAATCAATTTATAGTGCTATCAATTTTTATGTAGAGATAGAAAATTGGGTTAGTAATCTATTGGTTCAAGAATCACTTCATTTGGAGGTCGGATGACGAAGTTATGGCCAAAATAATCAAACATGTTCATATTTGGAAAACCTTTCAGGTGGCAAAACATTGGTGAAGTTGCGGAAGAAACAAGGTGCAATCGCACCTTTGCATGTTTCGATCGTACCTAAAGCTACTCCCAGGGTACGGTTGCACCTTTGCTTGTTGCGATCGTACCCGAGGTTGGGTGCGATGGCACCTTTCTTTGTCGCGAGTGCGACTGAAGCTGTCCTGTCTAATACATCCTTTGCGATATCACTAACTTGTAACGGTCATATCTCTCAACTCTGATATCCAAAATTTTCATACTTTATATCGTTGGAAAGTTAAAAGAAAGATCTATAACTTTTGATAAAGACAATTTTGTCAAAATCTTCCTAAATCAATACAATTTTTTCCTTGAAGTTAAACCACACATTTATCCTTGCCCCTTTTTTCTCTTTCCTTTCTTTTATTCTAAACCAACATCTCTAACTTATCTTCTCTCACTAAATCCGACACTTCAAATTTATTTTTACTCTTTCTACTCCATTTATTATTCATTCTCAACTTCATTTCAACTCAATATCATTCACAAACCAATCTATGATCTATATTTGATCATTAACCAAAATAGAACATATATATTTACCCATTCTTAAACAATTTTTTGCACTCATCTAAACACCACTTTGATAATCATTCAACCTCAACATCATCTCTATAACAATATATGAATTATTAACCATTACACATATACAAGAGTAAGACATTTACATAGACTTTTCATCATCCACGACACACACATAAAAACTCACATAATCAAGTCCTCAATCTTACATTTCTCATCATTCTAGTTTCATTTAACAATACCCATAAAGATTAACAATCTACTTGATTTATCTCCAAAATCTCACTCAATCCTAGCTTCACACACAACCCACGGTCATCATCTTGAAGGTTGGAAGGCTTGAGTTTTCTTATGGAAATGAAGAAGATAACATGAAGGAAGTAGCAAGTGAAAGATGGAAGCAAGGTTCAACGTGGGTGAGGTAAGAGTGAGTGATGAAAATTGATAATGAAGGAGAAGAAGAAGAAGAAGATCCCATGAAGAAGGTGGAGAGAGCAAGAATAAAACACTCACTTGGTCTTCTAAATTAAAAGCATCACGAGAGACAAACAAAAATGATCTTTTAACTTAAAAGAATGGTAGGTTTTAAGACATGGCTTTGCAAGTTTTTTTACAACTTTTGGTGCATGAATAGTAACACATCAAATTTAGTTTATTATCATTTTGATATTAAATTTTGGTGTCTTGCTTGAAATGAATTCATTGTACCAAAATACCAAATTTTGTTATTTTGATACCTTCCTTGAAGATAGCCTTTTAGAGGTATCTTTTTGAGAGATCCCAATTCCTAATTGTATAACTTATCCTTTATATGTCTTACCAATTTAAAGGTTTCATATTCCAATTATTGTTAGAGAGTTGCTTTTGATTTGATAAAGAGAAGACACCTTTTTTTTTTAATTCGTGACTTAATTTTAAATAACTAATTAACTAAATAATTCACTTTAAATATATAATTTGCAAATCATTATTTACATATGTTAGTTTACTCAATATGTAATTAAAATTAATAATTTTAAATTCTATCATTATATATAAATAATAAGGCTACTTGTAATACATTCTATCTTTATACACATATTACACTGATACACACGCTCTTATTCAAATCTTCTTCTTGGCCTTTGAATAAGAGCTTTTAGCTTGTTTTCAGATGAAAGCCCTTTGAATCCAACAAAGTAATATTGAGGGCTTAGCCTGTTATAAATGTTGAAAATATGGGCCTGATCTGCATGATAGGTTAGTGGGCAAACTCAATGTATTCTTTGGGTCCATTTTAAGGGAAAAACTTGAGATTAGTTGCGAGAAACTTGACCGATCCAATCCATTATTAAGCCTACGTAAGATTCTGAAACTGAATAACACTTAAATGAAAGAAAATAGCTATAATTAAAAAAACCCAATTGTCCGGGCCTTCATGTCTTACCGGAGCCCCCTTTTAGTATCCAGGAGCTTCTCCGCCGAGATGCCCACGACGCGATGTATCTGCCCGCTTTGCATTAATTTTGTGTTTTTTTCTCTTGTACACAAAAAAAAAACTCAATCGTCTAACTCAATTTGATCGTAAAAAGTTTGAATTAATTTTTTATTTAGTTTACTTTTATTATCTTTGTTATTAAAAATTGATTAGTTTATTAATTAATAGGTTAATTTTTATAAACTAAATAAAATAATTAATTTTATTTAACAGTCTTTTTTTAATTAAGCTTTAAATTTAAGTCATTCTCTTTCAATCATATTTCAAATTCTTCGATTTTATTCAATTTTTAATAAGTTTTATGACGATTTAATGCCCGTTAAACTTTTTATGCTATACATTTTTTATCTTATCGATTTAACTTTCGGTCCGAATTTTAGTCCCTCAGCCAGACAAGTTTTTACTTACAACTATCCATTAGTAAAAAAGTAATGAAATTTTGTTATATTTCATTTGAGAGAATTACAAGAAGAATTTACATAAAGTTAAATTTAAATTCTAAAGATTAAATCCAACACATTAAAAATACTAACAAATATCGAATCTAGTTGTTTTCTAATTTTTATATAATTAAAATCTTATCAGAAAAACATTTTAATTGATTTTGTTAATTCAAAGTTAACTATTATTTTGAGATCTTCGACTCATTTGATTCACTTCTATTTTTTTGCAATTCTTCTATTTCGATTTATTGAATAATTAAATTATATTAGTAATAATATTTTTATTAGTAGTTAATAATTAAATCATATTTTTATCCGGATAATAATAATATCAAATTATGAAAAAAAAGAACCCAAAATGCCCTCAACTTCTTGATAAAATGCCCTCTACATAGATCTAGAGGGCATATCTCAACATAGTAAGCGTGAATGGATGTGTTTCCTTTCTTGTGTGACAACTTTAAATGTGACTTCTTTCCCATTTGCTAAATTTTGGAGAAGAAGACAAAAGGTGCTGAGAGAAAGATATAGAGATGGTCTCCATGCCAGCTTGTACATGAGCATCTGGTAACCGATGAATAATGGAATCAAGTACCCTTTTGAGTGGTTGCTGGTTAACAGAAGCAGCATGCTGGTGAGGGAGGTGTCCAGTTTTTATTCGTCTCCTCTTCCTACTCCTAACAACAAAGTGGTCCCTATTCCACTTTAATACTGTAAGGTGACAATAATGAGTAATGGGTTCAAGAGAAAAGAAAGGGACAAGACAGATAGGTTAAATATGGGTCATTCAAGTACGGCATAGCATACTTTAAGGCTCCGTTTGATTTGAGGGTTAATAATGGAATAGGATGGAACGTGACACACTTCTATCATTTATTTGAAGGTTTCATAATGGACTGGGATGGAAGCGGAGGGTTTCATGTTATGTTCCATTCCATCTTAAACAGAGAAAATAAGAAACCTCCGATTCAGAGGATTTAGGATGGAACGTAAACTAATAAATACATACTACTTAATATACCCTCAATAATTCTTCTTAATATCAACTCTGACCAAATCATAATATTAATATATTAAATAGAATATAGTA
>JANKOE010000006.1:2875556-2895461 GCA_026284465.1 Erythroxylum citrifolium | reverse complement strand
AGACCTGAAATTAGACAAATAAAACATAAATTTTAAGGTACAAAATTTCATATATAATGAACATAAATATAATTAAAAAACTATCTTTATCAATAAAAGAAATTAAAATTTAATTGAAAAAGATTTTTTTAAAACAGAAAAACTTGCAGTTGTTATTATTTGAATGCGCATTGGGTAAACCTCTGTATTGACGCAATATCCTGCAAATCACACCAACTGGATGCTCCGCACTAGGCAAGTCCTATACGATAATCTTGATCGAGAGAACATAGATAGGAAGATTTAAATACATGACCTTTTGATCCCATGCCTCCCACTCCACCAACTCGATCACCTTAAGGGGCTGAAAAAGAAAAAAATTGTTAAATAAAAACTAACTAGTTTATTTTGATTAATTAATAAATTGATTAATTTTTAATAATAAATATTTTTGAAATAAACCGAACCGAAAAATTAGTCAATTTAAAATTTTAACGATTAAATCGATCGGATTGATTGGTATTTTAATTATTGCTTATTCTGTAAGTTTTATTTGAGTAAAAAGAGAGCTTCTGAAAACAAATAGAAAACTTTACTTTCCATTATTTATTTAAGGATAAATCAAGCAAATTTAGTGTAAAAATTGGAAAATTAGAAGGGTAATAAAGATAAAATGAAACTTGGTCGTGGAATTGGGCAACAAGTGGTTACTATCTGTAAGGTGTGATGTATGAAGGAGACAGAACATGGTCGGCTCCACCACCTTAGCTCCTTCACTTATGGAGTTATGGTAACTCAGCAACTTTATCTTTTAGTGTTTTTTTTAAATAGGTATATTTTGAGTCTTTTAATTATTTTATTTATCATTTTTTTACTTATTTATTTATTTATATTTATATTTTCATTCATTTATGCCAATTCATGCACAGGAGTTGTCCTTGAACTTAGACCAAGTAAAGCTACTTCTGAAGGCACCACACTTATCGGGATTTTTCATAAAATTAGCTCAAAGTTCAGAAAAGCTTTTTGTGACATTCTGGAAAAAAAAGCTTCTGCACATCCTTTTGTAAATGTTGAATCTCTTCTCCCACCAAATTCATGGTTAGGGTTATGTTCCACTCCAGGTTTCAAGTCTCAAGTGTGATGCTGCAATCCTACCCTACCCTCCAAGCCCTAGTATCCACCCTGTACGAGCTAGTATGCACCAAATTGTTGATGCTGTCCAAACATCATGGATGTGATTCTAAAATCAGCCAAAATGTCATATGGATGGCATCTAAGTAGGTTGAACCCCTTATACAAGGCCAAAGGGGACATCCAACAATGTCACAACTACAGAGGCATCAAACTAATAAGTCATACTATGAAGCTGTGGGAGAAGATAATTGCGAAGAGAATTCGGAAGATTACTTCTGTATCGGTCAACCAATTTAGATTTATGCCTGGTAGGCTCACAACTGAAGCGATACATCTATTCCGTCGATTCATGAAATGCTACAGAGAACAGAAGCGAGATTTGCATATAGTTTTTATTGATTTGGAGAAGGCGTATGACAAGGTTCCTCGAGACCTTTTATGGAGGTGTTTGAAGGCCAAGGGCATTCCTACCACCTATATTAACGTAATCAGGGATATGTACGACGGAGCTTTGACTAGTGTAAGGACGGTAGGAGGGGACACGGAAGCGTTTGCTATCAGTGCTGGTCTCCACCAAGGATCTGCATTAAGTCCTTTGTTGTTCACTTTGGTGTTAGATGAGATTACCAAACATATCCCAGGAGGGGTTCCTTAGTGTATGTTAGTTGCGGACGATATTGTCCTAGTGGATGAGACCAAGGAGATGGTCAATGCCAAATTAGATTGTTGGCGAGCTACGTTAGAGTCGAAAGGTTTTAAAATGAGCAGGTCTAAGACGGAGTATTTAGAATGCAACTTTTTCGGAAACCAGGGGGAGCCTGACATGGCGGTAGCAATTGGCACCGACGTCAAACCACAGAGGACGAGGTTTAAGTATCTCGGGCAGTGACGGAGGTACTCTCATACTTGGGGGGTCACTAGGCCCCCTAAGTTTTTTTAAAAAAATTATTTTTAATATATATATATATATATAAAGATAGAGTTATTTAAGGGTCAGTTGTGTACTGGGCCCCCCAAAATTTAAAAAATTAATTCTTGGGCCCCCTATCTTAAATTCCTGGCTCCGTCACTGATCTCGGGTCTGTCATTCAGAGTGATGGGAATATCGATGCTGATATTGTTCATCGTATTAGATAAGGCTGGGCCAAACGGAGAAGTGCATCAGGGGTTTTATGTGATAGGAAGATTCCTTTAAAACTCAAAGGAAAGTTTTATAACACAGAGATTCGTCCAACTATGTTATATGGGGCAAAGTGTTGGCCTACCAAACGTTGGCATATTAGACAGTTGTTGGTAACAGAAATGCGTATGCTTAAGTGGATGTGTGGCATTACCAAGAGAGATGAGGTCCGGAACCGGGTGGTAAGAGATCGCCTACGGGTAGCTAGCTTTGTCGAGAAGTTGAGAGAGACTAGGCTTAGGTGGTTTGGGCATGTGCGGAGGAGGTCCGCAAATGCTCCGGTACGAAGCTGTGAGAGAATCACACTTAGTGAATATAAAAGGAGGAGATGGAGGCCTTACAAGAACTGGCGGGAAGTGATCAAGGAGGATATGTCAGTGTTGAGTGTTGACCCTTCATAAGATAGTCGCTAGAAATAGAAAAGTTTGACGCGATCGAATCAGGGTTACGAAATAACCGTCCAGTTATCCAAGATCAGTACACCAAGTAGTAGGAGATACTGTGTCGCGTGTGCAGATTGCTCAACGGGTGCGGGGGGCTCAGTAGGGGGCCATTCTGACAGGATCTTTAAGGGAGGTCCCCCTTTACTTTCTACGTGACAAAGAGGGGTGGACTTTATAGTCTATTTAGGTTCTAGCATATTTGACTTCTTGCAGGCATTCTCCTTGTTTATTGTGATTTTTCTTCTTATCATTTATTATTATTATCATTATTCTTATTTTAAGAATTTGTTTATGTAACTTGCATCATTCTTATAATGTCTCATTTGCATGTGGGTCCACCGGAAACAGCCTCTCTACTATATAGAGGTAAGGCTGCGTACTATCGGATCTCTCCAGACCTTGCATCATTGCGAAATTTAGGACTGGGTTATGATGATTTAAAAATAATATTTCTACTAATTAGGAGTAAGGTTGCGTGCTGCTAAACCTCCTCAGACCCCGCATCTCAGCGAGATTTTTACTGAATGTTGTTGTTGTTGAGTCTTTTAATTAAATATTATTTTTATTTTTATTTATTAAATGTAACTATTTAATTTTCTAATTTTATTCTTAATTTTATCAATCACTTAATACTATAAAAATTGTTTATTAATACATTATTTATCTAAATTATTAGACGATGCTTGTATTTAAATTAAATGATAACTTGATTTTTTTAACTTTTTGAGTCTTTTAATTAAAGGTTATTTTATTTTAAATCATTAAACCTTTTAATTCGGTCTAATTTAATTTATTTCTTAAATTTTACCAGTCACTTAATATTCCAATCGATGTACACAGTCTTCCTTTTGTATTTTTACAAAAAGGTTCTTTCCGTGATTCGAATATGTGCATAAGTATATTGACTTTGACTTTAATATTATGATTTTCGTTAGCCACAATCGAAAATCAATTTAAGTATATAATTATGATTAATATTATTAAGATATATAATATATATCTCTTTGTTTAGTTTTGGCATCTTATTTATTAATTAGACATATAAGATATTAATTGAATAATAACTTTGATTCAAAAAGCTATTGGAAATAATCTTCTAGTTATGATAGAGTCCTATCCTTAATTAATAAGAAGTATGATGGATTACGTGAGTGATGTAAATAGGTGTACTGTTGGAATTTTAGTGTATGGAATTTTTTTTTTATGTATGGGCAGATAACGTTAAAGTGCATAAAATCATGAGATAAAAGGAGATTGGACATGTGCGATTCCATATGGGCATGACTCCTTCTATGGACTTAGTGTATGTGCAGCCTTGGTATATGTTGGTCACAGGTGCTTGAGTAAATCACGTTACAGTAGAATGCAAAACAGTCAAGGGCAGTGAAAGATTGGGTATGTGTGATTTCTTGGCTGCATCATTCTTCATTGGTTGTGCATGATTTTTTTGTTGAATTGTTTTTGGTTGGATATGCACAACTTATTGACTGAATCGTGTTTGGTTGGTTGCATGTAGTGTGCGTGTACAACTTCCATCTTGGGTAGTAACGATTATTAATTCATTTCCTTATAGGTCACGTATATTTTGTTTGATGAATGTGTTATCGGTACAGCTGTGACTTCGTGTTGGTGTTTATGTGAATCAACTTGATATCTTCTTTAATTCTCCAACGTAGATTGGAACTTGGGAGCTAAATTTATTGAGAAGTCGTTCCTTCCTATCTCAAGTGTATTTAGTTTTCGTTCTTTATTATTCTAATCAACTGAGTTATTCGTTTATTATTTTTTCGTTAAAAGATTGATTAAGAAAATCTTCTTTTGAGGTTAGTGCGAGGCGGTCGTACTATTGGGCGTGAAATTATTTTACGGGAAGTGAGATTGAGAAATAGTATCGAGGGTTGAGTGGTATCAGCTCAGTAAAGCCTTAGGTAAATCTATTGTACTTCGATGAAAGTATTAAGTTGAGAGAGAGCCCTGCAGACATAGACAAGGTGTGCCGAACTGCGTTATCAAATTTTTGATGTTTTTTTATTATTTCATTTTTTATTGCTTTTATTTTCGTTTGTGCTACAGACGTCAACGGTAAAATTGAAAAGTTAGTGAAGTTACCACCTCCTTTGATTTTTCAAATATGTTTGTCTAACTTTAATATTACATAACGAAAAACATATTTTAAAAATCAATTTATATAATTAATTATAATTTTTATAACAATGTTAAATAATTTCTTTTATTTTACTTTTTGACAATTTTAAGATTCTTGACGAGTTTAGGATGATTAAATCATGCAATTAAGACTGATAGTTGATCTTGATCACATTGGAAATGCGTAGTTTCCGATGTCAGGCCATAATGACGGAGTGGAGTGAGTACATCAATCGCAAACGAAGAACATGTGAGTCCTGATTTATGACTGTGACTATGAGAGAGACAGTATACGCCAAATGGTAACCTCTACGTCCCCGTAGGTTAGGGATGGACCATTTGGTGGTGCCTGGGCCAGCACATGCCTTGTCACTTCTAATAAGTTCAGAGGGATTGAGTCCGACTCCGACAACTTGCTTATTTCACATATTCGATTTGATATTTGTACCCGAATACAATCCGGTCCAACTTAAAATTAAGACGTTTGATTTAAATTGATTGAGTTTCAAATTGAATTCACATTTATTTTTTCAATTTAGAGACAAGTTCATATTCAAACTTTATAATTCGATCCGATCAAATATTTGAATATATCAAATATAAATAATGTCATTTTTAAAATCATATTAAATTAAATAAATCAAAAAATTGGGCTTAACTCTTTTTCGATCGGACTTCGAATCGTAAGTCTCGAGTATAGACCACATGTCATCTTTATTTAAGATATCTAGCCTTGTTTGACAACCAGTGGATTACATTAATTATTAGTTGATTCTATCAATGATTAGCGAATAGTAGATTAATATAGTTTATTTAACCAGTAGATACTTTAGTTGTTTATTTAAAGATGTTTGATAAAATTAACTGTTTAGTATTAGCTGTTTATGCGTAAAATGACTTACGAGGGTATGACCTAAAAAACATTATAAGGACACGAGTATTAGTTGTTTCTATCTTAGTTTTTCTTTGAATATTCTCATAATAATTTAGATAAAGCAAAAGAAGTCAGCATCATCATTTTCTCCAATATCTTCCACCGAGTCGTAAGAATATCGAAAGTCCTCTTAATACAACTTCTCAATGATAAATGAGCTAGATTTAAAATTTACCGAGATCTTCTTAGATTTGCATCACGAAGGGTCAAACTGAAGAGCTTAAGAAATCATTAAAATGTTACTAAAAATAAACTGTAGAACGAGGTCAATCGGATCACACCAAAACTTTTTTCTCAAATGTAGCACCAACGAGGTTAATAAGAAATTGGGTATATAAAAATGATATCGATTTAATTTATAATTTAAGGAAATATTTTTTTTATTATTTTAATTTTAATTTTAATTTTAAAATTTTTAAAATTGAAAAATATTTTAAATATATTGAATTAAAATAAAATTATTTATGAAAAAACTATTTATATTAATCTCTTAAAATTTAAACTTAGATAAAAATAATTAGTTTAAATTTGACTTATTCATTTTAGATTAAATTGAATTGAATTAAACACAATATACAAGTGATAATAATATTATATACTAAATATTGATATAAAAAGGGACCTAAATATCAAGTCTATACAAAAGTAATTAATATAATATAATTAGAGATATTAAATATAAAAGTATTTAATTTTTGAAAATTTTAATTTAATATTAAATATTTTAAAATTTTAATTTAACGGGTAACTTTTTAAAATTTGTATAAATTAAATCAATTTTATATCTCTGTCTTTATTTATATCTTTTTCTTTATCTCTTTGAGTGACTTATAATAACTTTTCGATATAATTGTCTTTTAGTTCATTAATTTCTTAGTCTTTAGAGAAAAACGCTTCTATAATAACGTTTTCAAAATCAGTGGTTTGAGTTCAATTCGTCAACTCAATCAACTGTTTATTTAAACATAATTATCAATCATTTGACATAGTCAAACAGCTAAAACCTTTCAATCTGCAAAAAATAACTGATAAGTCATTTACCAAACAAGACCTTTGACTACAATTGTAAATTTAGGCTTGTATAGTTTGTCGACTAATTATATTTGAGTTCAATGGATTTTTAATCAAGTTTGTAAGAGTTAGTTAGAATAATATGATTAATATCAATTTTATAATTTTAATTAATTTTTAAACAAAATTTAAAAATACATAATTATAAATTATTAAGTATATCCAAAGATAAGGATTAAGTGCTACACCTAAATGTATATATAGGACAAAGGATATCTCTTATGTAATTTAAGAAACTTTAGAAAAAGTTCTTTTATTTTTAAAATTTTCGAACATAAATTATTCTTATTTTTTTTTCAAAAAATCCACTTCTTTACAGTTCGGTTAAAAATAAAAAATAAAACATATACAGTATGAATATCAAATATGAACCAATCAAATATACTTTACTTGATAATTTAACTCAACTTTTTAAATCAAAACGAATTAATTAAATAATTTTAAATTATTAAGTTAAGTTGAATTTAATTTATTCATATCTAGTTTAAAAGTTGAGTTGTGTTATCGTATTAATAACATTTGATTAGTTTGTATCTAATCTTTATATTATTTGTATTTCGGCATTATTTTTTAATCAAAATATAAGAGAAAAGATTTTTTGGATCAAGCTTAGGCCAGGTTTAACTTAGTCTGAAGCCCGACTGAGAGTGACAAAACGATATCGTTTGCCAAGCTGCTTGTATAATGGTTATAACTGCGAAATTTCGTTAGATATATCAAATCACACTCTTTATCAAATTAATCTCCGAAATAATTTTAAAATAGATAGTTATTTTAAAATAATATGTTTATTGTCAAAATTTGGTATTAAATATTTTTTTTATGTCATTAACTATGAATTAATAAGTTCTTATTAGAAATATATAATAAAAAGAAAACTACATACCCTAAAATGCTCAAAAGTATCAAAAATTTTTAAAATTTTTTGATTTAGCGTTAAATTTTCTAAAATGTTCAATTAAGTGATCAAATTTTAAATTTTTATATAAATTACGTCAAAATATTATTTTTATCGATGTAACTAATATATGGATATTGACGTAATATTTAACAAACACATTACATTAATAAAAATAATTTTTTGATCTGAATTATGTAAATTTAAAAAAATTGATTACTAAATTAAAATTTTTAAAAAATTAGATACTTTAAATATCAAAAAAGACTTGTTGGAGTGGTGAAATTGAATATTATGGCTCGCGCAGCAACGCCTCCATGACCGCTTCTTCACAGAGATAACAGAAAAGTCTAGGAAAGGTAAAGTACTTGGAAATTGGATTTGATCTAAAATTAATAAATAAAATAAATAAAACTTATTTTGATTAGAATTAAAATCAATAAATAAATTCACTTTAACTACTAAAATTTGAATTTTAAAATTTAACAAATAATTTTTAGAAACTTTATTAAATTGAGTTAAAATTAATAAATAAAATATATTTTAATCAAAATCCAAATTTAATTTATTTTTTTAAAAACAAAATTTTGACACTTTATAGTCTAACCTAAAATTATCAATAAAAATCATTTTTGTTTAAAACAAAATAACAAAATTCAACTGAAATTGCCAATAAATTAAAAAAAAATTAAGCCAAGGCCCCAAGGCCAAGCTATAAGGGATCTAAATAAGAATATCAATTCTGACTCGACTCGCCTGAATTGGCCCAAATTTAGCCCAGATTTCCTAGGCCAATGACTTAGCACGACACGTGGCCTGACTAAAATATTAAAATGACGTTATTTTTGAATTTTTAAAAAACAATATATTCAAATAGGTCGGGCATATTTGTGGCCCATCCGATCACGGGCCGAACCAAGAGCGAGCTTGGCCCATTGACATGCATAGAGCTAAACACAATCAAATGGTTTAAATTAAATTGACCGGATTAATATCATTACGTTTAAGTGCACAAAATAAAAAAAAAAGGGATTTGGTCACATGAGTGTTCAACTCAAAGTCCGACAAGAAATATTGTTACATACATAACACTCCATCCTAATTATCTTGTTTACATAAATTTTTTTAGTTCTATCCTTAATCAGTTCACACCCCTGTTCCTATTCATTCAACAATAATAATAATCCAATAAAAATCTCGTTGATACGTGAAATCTGAAAAAGTTCAGTAATACACAACTATATCCCTAACTATTCCTATTCATTCAAGCAGCTATATTAATAACAGAATTTAATAGATAATTAAGCTAATCATTAGCTTTTACAATCACTAAACCAATTGATTTTCACTAACTTGCACACAAATGCTATAAGCAAGTAACTAGAATAGGAAATGAAATGGCATGAAACAAGGATACTTCTTCTTGAGTTTTTTCACCCTGCTGCGGTTAGATCTGCCAGATGATGTACCTACATCATGACAATTTGAGGACGAACCCTCATCTTTGCAATCTGTCATCTGATCTCTCACCACATTCTGCAAATTTCTGTCATCAGGATCATTACGGGCATTAGTCGAACATCCCGTTAAGAGATTAGTGCCACGAGATGATTCATTGGTTGGCATGCTGCTGATAAAAGTTCCTGCAGCAAATTGTCTAATGCAATCAACTCCCAAGTAATCATAATGCATGTATGTATGCGTGTATGTATTCAAAGGCTCAAGGTAGCGTAACGTTTTAAAGTGAGTAGACTTTCAGGAGAGGTGGTTCTAAAGGAACTTCCTGCAGAAAATCCTGCATGTCCTTTTAGGAAAATTATGGAACTGCAGAAGGAATGCATGAAACATGAGTATTATTCTTTTCCTGAAGCAAAAATAGTATATATACACCTGGAGAAGCTGAAGTCATAAGCTGCTCATCCGGTCTGATAGATGCAGCAACATTTAACTTGCAACCTTCTTCCTTAGTCGAATTTTGGTTACTTCCCCTTTCCAGGTCTTGCAAAAGGGCTAATGAATCAAAACATTCATCTGATGAAATAGTCATGCAACTTGAATTATCTGAGCTCGAGGAACGTGATGCTGGATTATCAAGATCCAGCATTTCCAAGAAGTCACCTCTAGAAAGATAATCATTTTCAGGTGAAAGTTCCATTACATGATTCACCGGTCTTCCTGCTACAGCTAATTTTGTGGTTTCATCATCCCTGATCGCCTACAAAAAGATTACTAAGTCTTAATACACATATAAATGTACAGCGGGAACTGTTTTTTGACAGAAAATAGCAAATCAAATGTTTCAATTTTATGCTTGAAATTTCTTAGCAGTCACAAACAGTTTCAGCGTCGCAATTCAAGTAGTATAGGATCAAGGTTGGTGCACCTCATGTTTACTTGTAGAACCAGAGTCGGTGGCGTTGTCATATGCTTGAGAAACTAATTGCTGCTCTCCAACATATGTCCCTTCTTCACTTCCAAGAAAGACTCTAAATAGTGAGGCTGCCTCCTGAAACACGTACATCCAGATTGACAGTTGACTAACTGGTTGGGTAGAAAGGAAAAGATAACGAAAACTTTACAGAATACGCTTACAGTGCTCGTATACTCTGAAAATTACCTTTTCTTTGCTGTTTTCAACAAGTCCCTTCCGAGCCATCCAAAACTCTTCCATTAACCAATCTGTTTTACGTCCATCAAGAACTCGGCCTTCAAAGAGTTCAAATGTGGTTCTCCAGCCAGTGAAGGTAGAGTTAGAGAATAATTTGCAGGGTTCGCCTTTAACCTTCCAGAGTCCAAGTTCTGTATTCTCAATCCCCTTGGTCCGGATCAAGTACCATATTTTCTCTGAACAAGTTCCATAAGCATTTATTTTACACTCAAGGCTGTGTTAGAAAATCATTCCTATATGCAACTCCAGCTAGTAATTCTTACATGGCAAGATGCAATAGATGAACAAAACAATGAAATAGACACCGAATTTCAAATTCTTTGTCAAGGAAAGATTCATGTTCTTGAACAGAGTTGTCATGTCTCCCAATTTTTCAATTGAACGAAAAGAAAATAGTTCTTACTAGGTAAATTTGATGGCGCATAACGGTAGGGAATCACATCAGGGACCACATTGCTGGGAAGAGGACATCCGCTAGTCATACTCAACAAAGACATAAAGATCTCATCGGCACAACAATCAAACTCTATGTCAGCAACTGGGAAAGCTGTTGGAGGACACATGATAGCTCAATCCAAGGGGAATGCAAGCAGAACTTCGACAAAAGCGTTTGCTGTTCAAAACAATATAGGGGAGGTAAGACAAAATGCAAGAGAACAAAATGATGGGGGAAAAACAAATTACTCTTCAAGAATGCAAAAAGAATTCGAATACCAGCTATTTGATGATTTGATTTCCAGAAGTTGGATAAGAAAATGTGGAGGAAAGAGAGAAATAAGTAGAAGATAGATAACACATGCTCATGCCAATTCCATAAAGCTACAAGAAGATAAAATGATATGTACAAGATCCAGTAATACCAGCATATTCATAAACGAGAAGAAGCCCCGATCAAATCTTTGATTAACTGGTGATAAGAAGTTCAGAAAATTGAGTTTACATTTAAGCAAACCTGCTATAGACAACTATTATAATTGAGAAGAACCAATTTGATAACCGAGTATGAAACTACTGTATTCAAATTTAACAATCCGACACCATTGATCCCTCAAAGAACAGCTTATTCAAGCATATTTCTGTCAGGAAGCAATGCTAGGGTGTATATTTTGACGGAATGAGACAAAAGATTAGGGTTTCTGGGTCAAAAATGTCTCTTTTACCTTGGTGTGACTCTATGGTCTCAAAGGATGGGAAGGAATAGTACATTAACACTAAATACACACAGAAAAAGAATCCGATATTCATAAATTTTCATTAAATTGGAGTTTTCCGAGTTCCAATAAGCTAGGCAGGTGGAAAACCTTGTAAACTTTAACCGTTCCTTACCTCCATTTTCTCATGATCTGAACAAAGGGATCACAAACATAAGCCAACAGCGGGAGTAACACTTCAAAAGCACGAGTAATACTAACCAAGAAACCCCAAGATATCGAATTTTGAGACGAAACCCATAACAAAATCCATATGAAACAGCACCAAACACAAAATCAAGCATCGTTTTCTGAGAAACTAAGCCATAAACTTCCAATTATTTTCCCATAATCCAAACAGGAGAAAGACAACAGCCTAATCCAAGATATGCACGAGAACTATAAATAATGACGTCATCAACTTAACTAAGCACAAGAATATACCAGAATCAAGGATTGAACTGTAAACCAAAATATGAAGTATCTGAAGCTCAAACCTTTCAAAAGAAAGCCACAGGAGATGATATACACTTGCTCATTTACATCCAGACTACAGAAACTGAGGCATACATATATATAGGCATTTGAGAGTAACCAACAGTTTCTTAACCATGGTTAAGCACACAATTAACTGATCATTAAAGGTTTGTGGCTTATCTTCATTGGTGAAGTGAAGCTCATGCAAGCAACTGGGAGGTACTGTGGTTTGACCAACACTCGATGTCCCCGGTCCTCTATAACTGAAAGCTGTCCCTTCCGCGAAATTTCTTTTATTATAAATAATAATACTACTACTATTACAAATAAACAAAATTAAAAATTAAATAAGATTAAAAATATTGTTTTTAAATATTTTAAAAATTGAAATCTAATTAAAAAAAAGAATGTTAATTAATTCTAAGTTATAAAAATTGACTAATTTATAAAAATCTACTAGAGATGGCAGTCTTAATCTAGCTAACTCGACTTTGCCTTGGGTTGTCTCGACCACGAGCCAGTGGTCTGAATGACATCGTTTTATCAATTTATTTTTATAAAAAGTGTTGACGGGTCAGGCCGGTCTGTCGAGCCATAGACAAGATCACGGGTCGAGTTTAACCGATTGAGTAATTAATAATCTGATCAATTTTGAATGATAAGAGTTATTAAAGTAAATTAACTTTAAAAGTTAAACAATAAATAAAAAATTAATTTATTTAAAATTATTACAATTAAATTGATCAAATTAATTCTATTTTATAATGACCCCTTATCACCCAAATTTCGTCACGTGGGAAGACTTTGGACGTTTTCTTTCTAGTCAATTTCTCTACTTTCCCAAATGAAATCTAACAATAAAATCGAGAAAGATGAGATTAAAATATCATTTTTATTATGTCAATATTTTAAAAATTGAACCAATTCGGTTAATTTAATAGTAATAACTTTAAATCGATTAATTTCTTAATTCAATTTTTAACTTTTCGATTTAATTTAGTTTAATAATCTTTGTTGTTAAAAATAATCAATTTTTACGAACTAAAATAGATTAATTAATTTATATTTAATAACCTATTTTTTAATTAAATTTTTTTTATAAATAAAGATATAATTTCTCAATTGTTTCCAGAATTTTTAATTTTATTTAATTTTTAGTCGAGATTTTATGACGATATTAAACTTTTTAAACCTTAAATTTCTTATCTTAATAATTTAATTTTCAGTTTATTTATTCAAACACTATTTATTATACATATAAATTAGTAAAAAAATAATTTTTATCTTATTTATACAAATTTTAAAACTGTAGTCATTAAATTTAATATTTAAATAAATTTGAAAAGATGTTAAAAGGTTATTTATGTTTAATTTGTTATCTTAAATTTTAGCATTAAACTAAATATATTTAGACGTAATTTTTTATTCTTGAGATTGTAAAATTACATTAAAAAATATATCTTTGTAAAGCTTTTAAAAAATTGAATGAGTATTTTAAATATTTTATATTTTTTTCCTTTAAATATAAAAGCCTTAGATTATAAAGAGCTCGCCGCCGATTAGCGCCGCCAGGTGAGTGACGCGTCGGAAGTTTGCTTACGTTGTTTGAATTAACGTTCGATTTCTGAATCTCGAACTGTATATGTGACAGCAGTTGATACATATGTTATTGAAGGTAAACGAACGCTTGATGAGAAGTGCCGATGTTTTGGCGGCAACGAGAGAATTGAAGAATGACGTTGATTCTTTGAGGAAAAGCAGAGGAATCGCGGCGCCTGATATCAATTGTTCGCTTATCGAAGTCGTTAGGGTTTAGCAAGCTCGTGTGTATGAAATAACTCTCCGTATTCCTCAAGACCCAGGATCCAACTAAAACTATTGGAGTTGGGTTTTCGCCATTTTTCCTCTTGAGCTTGTTTTTTTAACAAAAGTTTGAATTTTTCTGATAGAGTTTTGTTCTTTGTGTCTCAGGTTCTTCATGTGCTCAACACAGTACACTGAGGGTGGTTCCTGTGTTCAATAATTCGGTTGTTAACGAGATGGGGATTGAGGTGGTAGTAGAATTTTTGTATAGGAAGTATATAATAGCTAGAGAGAGCTGTTTCTATATGGTATTTTACGTTTCTAACGTTCTTCTTTTCACTAAAAGTAGAATAAATTCTTGATTTTTAGAAAGTCAAATCCACACTGTTCGTAACTGCTTTTTTGTGCTAGAGAACTCATCGAAGTCACTCTTGTATATATTGGTGTTTGTCTATTTAAATGGTTTTTCTTACATGCCTTTCCACAATGTTGAAGTCTGATCTGGGGCAGATTCACAACTTTATTCTTGGTAATTATTGAACTTTTCAACTGACTTGCACTTGTTTGTGTTGATTCTGTGCTTGGAAGAAATTTGCTTTGGTAGTAACAAAACTTTAATTCCAAATCAAATGCCTAAACTGAGCAGAAGTTGCTAGATTATCTATAGCTTGTTATGCTCTGCAGTTAAGCTGTTCTTTATTTAGTCAGCATCATGCAAGATATCACCGAAACACCATAGGATTCCATAAAGACTACAGAAATTCTTCCTTCTGTTTGCCAATTGAGAAAATATCCTCATCAGCTAGTCCTGTGGTTCACATGGTTAAGTCTGGTTTTGATAGTCAAGCAGTATGAACTGAAAAATGGAAACTTTACATTCTGACCATCCATACTTGGATAAAAATGCTTAATCCTGTGCCGTGCCAGGAGAATTATTGGCTTGTGCATAAAAGTTACTGTAAGATCTACCTTATTAATGACAATACTTGGTTGTATTCTGATGTAGCTGAGCCTTATTGTAGATTCAATCCCATTGTGATTGATCCACCCCGGGAGCATGCAAGTTCGTGCCAGAAACTCAAGTAATCTTGTGTGTATTTGCCTTTGAGCTCCTTGAATCATTTTGGTTTGCTGGCATCTCAAAATGTGTATCTCTCATGATCATAATGGCTTTCTTAAAGTCTGAGCAAGTTCGCTAGCA
Source organism: Erythroxylum citrifolium (assembly GCA_026284465.1). NCBI lineage: Eukaryota > Viridiplantae > Streptophyta > Magnoliopsida > Malpighiales > Erythroxylaceae > Erythroxylum > Erythroxylum citrifolium. Next base: position 2,880,335 of record JANKOE010000006.1, on the reverse strand, counting down.
GCTAAAATGGTGTATTCCTGAAGAAACTGATTTAATTTCAAGAAACTTTGCATTACGAACATGGAGGTTCCTAATGTGGTTCTAGGTTTCCTACTTTGACAAACTGGCATCCGCTTTTTCTTCTTATCAAGCAACTTATTCATGTAGATGGAGCGCTTGGGCGACCAATAGGGGAGAAGTTGCGAAATTTTGTCAATAAAAAAGTATTACCAGCACGGAGATTCAGTAACCTAACCAGTTTCTATTTGTTATTGGTTCTCTTCATATCTCCAATTTTCATGGTGATTAGTTTGCGAATCGGTACACCAATGATTTGGTTGTTTTCAGGCCACAGGTGAAAGCAGATGCTTCATTGATCAATGCTTTAGACCTCTTTCATCATAAACCTTACAAGTGCCTTTTATTGGGCTCCTGTCATGGAAAGGTTAGAGCAATCCGCTCCATGTTTCGGGCTGTAATCTTTAGTCAGTTTCTCTTAAATTGCTTGTTGCTAGAGTTCATAATGTTGAACTTTTCTTTCTTTAGGGGGATGTTCAGGCTCCAGGTTCTTAATGGCTGTCTAGCTTGAGGCATGTAAAAAGTTGATCAGGTCATTATCAGCACCCCAGGAGACTACTCGTGAAAGCCCCCTGTTGAAGGTAAGTTGCTGAGTTTTGGCATGACAATTTGTTAAATCGTTAATTATGATGGTTTTTGAAGCTCTGAAACTGATATTTTGGTCTAATCATGTCAGAATCAAGTTCTTTTAGCATTTGAACATATGTTAACCAGAATAAGTTATTCTTTCTTTCTCTTTGTAACACTAGGGATGGCAATGCCAAGTCTGGCCCGAGCGGGTGCTACTGTTGGAGACTGGGTCTAGCCCGAGGTGCAATCGGCCCGAAACTGAGCCCTAATTGACTCCGTCTGAGCTGTTTTTAAAAATAAAATATAAAAATGACATGTTTTTGGTGTTTTATTTATATGTGTCGGGCCGGTGGGACCAAACCAAGCCTTTTTATGAAAATTTTCTATTGGACTTAGGCTCATTTATGTAAGAATAAGACTACGTGTTATTGAGCTTTTCTAAATTTTATATATTAATAGTTTATTTTGAATATTGTTGTTATTATTGTTGATTTTTTTAATTTATTAAATAATAAATTTGTGAAAAAATACTTTCTTTTTATTATAATTCGAGCATGCAACAACCGGGTTCTCCTCATAATTGGAGGTCGTTCGTCACTTTTATGTATGTTCATTGGACTGGTCCTGAATCACGCTGATCCAACGGTGACAACGACCCTCTACGTGGGCCCCGCAGAAACTACTGGACCCCACTTTATAAAGAATTATTACTTCATTACAGGACAGGTTCCTCTAAAACAACCTTGCACGCGGCAAACCCCCCACTTTCTCCTCCTCCTGTCCTAACAAATAATCCGTGCGTATCAGACCACAATTATACTGTGCACCCGCGAACGTCACCGACGTTGAATCGAATCTTCCAACTGAATGATTTGTTTACCTTTCAATTTAAATAACATTGGGAGAGACTGTTCTTCCTAGTCACGAACACACCGTAACATCTTTACACCTCCCCCTTTCTTTTTTCTTTTTCTTCTTCACATACAGGGAGAGATTCTTCTTCTTCTATACATACATAACATACTTCGCAGTGTGCAATCGAAGTCCTCGTGACCGCTTCTTCTCTGCTGTTTCCTTCTTCGACCTCAGCTCGAAGCTTCTTCATAGTGTTTCTTGCCAGGAAATGACGTCAGACGGCGCGACATCGGCGGCGGCGGCGGCGGCGGCAGTGGCGGGAAGGAGGAAGCCGTCGTGGAGAGAGAGGGAGAACAATAGGAGGAGAGAGCGGAGAAGAAGAGCTATAGCTGCGAAGGTATATTCGGGCTTAAGAGCTCAAGGGAATTACAATTTGCCCAAACACTGTGACAATAATGAGGTCCTCAAGGCTCTTTGCGCTGAGGCTGGTTGGGTCGTTGAAGAAGACGGTACCACTTATCGCAAGGTACTTTGGATCTAATGTTGTTTCTTAAATTTGATTTGTTTCTGCTGCTGTTTTTGTTCTTAACTTGGAAAGGAACTGGTTTGTTTCATTTGGATCAAGTGGATTTCTGTGAATTTTGGACTCGTTTAGCAAGAATTTTAAGTGGGTTAAATTGGTACTGATTGCTGGTTTTGGATTTAATCACCGGTCAGTTTAGCAGGGTCGCTTTCAATTTTAAGGAATTGAAAGTCTCTCTTACCCAGTTCCTCTTTTGTCCAAGGGTTGTGAATTGTGGCTGAAATTTAAAGTGAAAGAAGTGGGTCTCTGTAGGTGGAAGGCTGATTTTAACAGTTAGCTGGTTATAGTTGAAGCCAATTGAATTAAGCTATAAATGATGATTCTTGTGTTCTTTCAGCTAGAACAGAAGTTTGATAGTTGTCTGATTGAAGTAAACATGATTGTTGCAGGGATGCAAACCACCTCCAATTGATATAGTAGGCACATCCACAAGAGCCACCCCATACTCTTCCCAAAATCCAAGTCCATTGTCTTCATCATTTCCTAGCCCAATTCCTTCATACCAAGTCAGTCCCTCCTCTTCTTCGTTCCCTAGCCCTACTCGAGTTGACAATAATGCATCTTCCAATCTCCTACCCTTCCTCCGAAATGTCATTCCTGCTTCCCTCCCACCTCTCCGAATCTCTAACAGTGCACCTGTGACCCCACCTCTGTCATCCCCGACGTCAAGAAATCCGAAGCCAATTCCCTGTTGGGAGACCATTGCCAAGCAATCCATAGCCTCCTTGAATTACCCTTTCTATGCAGTGTCTGCACCAGCTAGCCCAACTCACCGGCAGTTTCATGCTCCTGCTACTATACCTGAATGCGACGAATCAGATGCATCCACTGTCGAGTCCGGTCAGTGGATAAGCTTCCAAAAGTTTGCACCCTCTATGGCTGCTGCAATGCCAACCTCACCAACATATAACCTTGTCAAACCTGTGGCTCAGCAAATCCTATCCGGTGATGCCATGAAAAAGAATGAGAGGGGCATGGATTTTGAGTTCGATGGCGGACAGGTGAAGCCTTGGGAAGGAGAGAGGATTCATGAGATAAGATTGGATGACTTAGAGCTCACACTTGGAAACGGAAAGGCTCGGATTTAGAGTTGGACAGACAGACATTGCTAGAACTCATGGTGAGGAAATGTAAGAACTTGAAAGTTAAGTTATATCTAGATTACTGAACAACAGAATTTGTTGGTCATATCTTGAACCAGTTTGTTCTTAGGAAGAAATATAGTTTCATGTTGGTTTATTATTTATCTTATTGTAGTTTTTCATTTTCTTTACTGAATGCAGCTAAGAATTTGTCACCTCAAATGCTTGAAGTCTATGCACAAGCATTACCTGTAAATACTGTAGCAGGTCTCAGTGACCTTCTCTTCTTCTACTGTTTTGGTATCAGAAAACCTTCTTCGTGGACTGATCATCAACTTTCTATTTGTATGGTCTAAGGTGGTGTGGATGTTCTTCCCATGGCTGATTCTACAACCCAAGCATGTTGTTATATCTGGACCATAAGTCCATAACTCACAAAAATGAGTTGGTACTTGCCTGGCAATTACAGATACATCAACACGTTCGCTTAATACTAAAATGAAAAGGAAGAATTATAATATGCACATCCATATTTTTAATAGCCACTGCTGTGTTGATCATCTTCATCAGTTCACCTGAGTTTCCGATATTGTTTATAATAGGTGCACGTGGTTTTCTTTGTTAATCCTCCAAGTCGTATGCTATTATTTGCTGGAGTCCCTTGTCTAATTATAGCCTATCGTCAACAAGGCATGTGCTCAAATATTGCTAAAATGGTTTTTGTGATGATTGTGAACAGAGTCAAGCGTCACTATTAAGCTATGTTTAGTTGGACGTAATATTTTTAATGGAATGGAATAGAATGAAATGTACATATATGTAATATTAGAAAATTATTGTTTGGGAGGGATGAAAAGGTTCATAATATAATATCGTGAAATGTTGTTTGAAAGAAGCGTTCATTATGTAATATAATGAAAGTTGTCTATCATTTTACATTCCATCCTAAATTTTTCAAATCAGAAGTAACTTATTTTTACTGTTTAGAATGAAATGATATGTACCGTGAAACTCATCCCTTTCATCTTATTTTACTCCATTTCATCATAAACCTTCCTTCTAAACGATGGAATAATATTACGTTTTATTTCTTTCCGTTAATAACCACCCAATCGAATATAGCCTTATGTAACAACAGACCAAGCACTTGAGACACCGCGAAACACACTGAGTATTGTTGTGTTAGTAGGGATAGAAAATTAGTCTTATTCACTTCGACTCAAAGATTAATGGATTAAATTTATTTTGATCGAATTATTCGATGGATTTAGGTTTGATATTTTTTAAAATTTGATTGACTACAACAAATTAATGTAATAATTTAAAGTCAATGATTTAAATTAATGTAATAATTGGACTTAGATTTAAAATAAATTTGATTGGATTTAAATTTAAATATGAACTCGGTCAAATTAAGTTAAGTTTAAACACAAATTTAGATACTTAAATGCGTTCAAAATCTCCATGATTTGAATTTGCAATGTTGTTACTAATTATTAAAAAATTCATCAGTTTTGATTTTGGTCAACTTTTTGGTTCAATTTATTTTAATAACTCTTATAGTTAAAAACTGATCAGTTAATTAATTAATTGATTGATTTTTATAAATTAAACATTATTTATAAATCAAAA
>JANKOE010000006.1:2854192-2864861 GCA_026284465.1 Erythroxylum citrifolium | reverse complement strand
GGGACAAAAATTTAGAGACATAACAAAACAAAAATTAGAGACAGTGAGGTGCTTGGTTGCGATGGGCAGAACAGAAAAAACTATCTCTGTATCGATGACAGAAATGTGTTTGGTTGTAGTGGACAGAACAAAAAAATAGTGTCAATGACGAAAATGCTCCTGCAGTATAATATGATTAAAAACACCTCACTGTCTCTGCATATTGAAGACGCTAACTTCACTGTTCTTTGTTTTTGTCATTATAGTACGTAACTTCTATCTAATAGAGAGACTGTTTCTGATAGACCCACGTGTAAACGAAGATATTACAAAATTAAAAATAGATATGCATACATATGCTAAACAAAAATAATAAAATAAAATAGCTAAATAAATAAGTCAAATAAATATACAAAAGTAATAAAATAACTAAATATATAAATACAAATAAATAATAAGTAGAAACAGTAGTGACATTAATAATAAAAATCAGTAAGACAATACAAAATAATTATTTATTAAACTAATAATTAATAATATATTCAAAAATTGAGTCTAATTAGGATTTATAGCTTCATTATAATCTCATCAAAGCTTAATCAAATCCACAGCCTAAACGTAGCAGCAAGCATATAAGACGACAAGTTTGATTTGGAAGCCTCAGGAATATTACTTGCAACACGCACACGTCGTGCCACCATGGGCTACTATCCGAGTGTGACAGAAACAGATAATTATACGAATAATACAGTTCAATCAAGCGATCAGCTTCATCTTCGTCTTCATCTTCAGTAAACTTAATTACATTCACGGATTATACGAAACTGTTGTTGTTTGTTGGCTTCTGTTCTATCTGTCATCTATCTAATCCACGGACGCGTGTTCAGATCAATCTTACGGCGGAGAAGTGGCGAATCTATAATATCCCCGCCCGTACGAATATTCGGAAACTTGCACTCCCAGAGACGGTGATTCAACCACGCCAACCACCCTGCACGTTCACGCACATCCTCTGTTCTTTCTTTCTCTTTTTCTCGCTTAATTATTAAGTAATTAAAGATGCCTATATATCTAAATTCAATCCTATCCTATCCGTAATTAAGCATCGACTAATTTGGATTATTAAGCATAATTAATAATGGAGACGGAGCCGAAGGACATTAAAGCCGAGCCACCGAAGCCAAGCGCCGCCGAGACGGCGCCTGACGACGGCTCCAACAAGGACGACCGACCGCTCCTCAAATCGGACTCCAGCCGCAGTTCCCCTGTCAACATCGAGGAGCTAGAGAAGAAGTACGCTGCGTTTGTCCGCAACGACGTGTACGGTCCCATGGGACGCGGCGAGCTCCCGCTGCTGGAGAAGGTTCTGTTGGCCATCGCATTGGTGACGGTCGTGCCTATACGAGTAGTTCTCGCGATGTTCATGCTGGTTTTGTACTACGTGATCTGTCGCGTTTGTACGCTGTTCTCGGCGCCGAATCGCGACGAGGAGGAGGGCCAAGAGGACTTCGCGCACATGGGAGGGTGGCGGAGGGCGGTTATTGTGACGTGTGGGAAGCTTCTTTCGAGGTTCATGCTTTTCTTGTTAGGGTTTTATTGGATTAGCGAGAGCTATAGATATAGAGATCTAGAACTGCCTCAAAACAACAACTCTACTCAGGTATTCGTTTCTAATCTCTGTCCCATGCGCTTATGGATGTGAAATTAGATAATTCTGAGGCTATGTAGGGTTTTTCCATTTTGACTTGTTCCGATTTGATCTGCGTTCTTCTAAATTTTAACGTTCGGTCTGACTTGATTGGAGTTTTTGCTTCGTTTGGCTTCATCTTAAGTTTAGACTTCGAATGCACTAAAGCATATAAGACTGCTTTGTGCACGAGTTCAAACGTCGATTTCCCTCAAAATCGTCCAAGTTTTGGTCTTCAAGGATGGATTTATCTAACGCTTGTTTTCCTTTTCCCTTCTTTCTATGTTATTCGGCTTGACATTTGATCAGGGGAGAGGTCAATCTGAAGAACCTGAGAGACCTGGGGCAATAGTATCAAACCATGTTTCATACTTGGACATTTTGTATCATATGTCTTCTTCTTTCCCAAGCTTTGTCGCGAAGGTTTGTACCCCGTCAGAGTGGCTTGTTACTTTCCTGTAAGTTTCTTGGAATTTTTATACCTTTTGGTTGTGAAACTGACGCTTGTATGTGTTATTGATTCTGAATTTCTTGGCTGAAGAGATCAGTGGCTAACCTTCCTCTAGTTGGTCTCATCAGGTCAGTTACTTCACACCAATGTCCCTATGGGCCTGTACTGTTTTCTATTTCTTGCTTAGAAAATTTTTCTGTTATCCGCATTTTAAGCCCGTGATTCTTTTATTGAAATTCAGGCCTTTGAGCTGGTTTCTTTTTCGTTTTCAAGTTCTTCTACTCTTAGATCTGCTGTTTACTTTTTCTGCTGTGTCAGCTTTGTGATTAGATAATGTGACGATGCATATCATGACAATGCTTTGTTATGGTCTTACGTTCTTTAGATAGTAGGTTTCGTTCTTGCATTATCATCTGTTGTTGATTGACGTAAACAATACTGTGCAATATTGATTAGTTAATAATGGTCCATATTCATTGGTAATATTAAGCCTTGAGGTCTGAATTACAGCAAGTGCTTGGGTTGTGTATTTGTTCAGCGGGAATCAAAGTCATCTGACTTCAAGGGTGTTTCAGGTAATATAAGCAGTTGGCATTTGGATTTCCTTCACCATCATTGGATGCATCAAGTGTTGCCTTCTTTTTCAGACTTATACATCTTACTGCTTAATTTAGTATTGATATAGATATCGTGTAATCTATCTTGCAATGGAGTCAGTCATTGCAGGAAAGACAAACACGTGTGCTCCTAAAGCTCAACATTGACAGAAAAATAGAAGACCAATAACAAGAGAGGGAAGCTAACAACAGGAGAGATATTTTGTAATCTGTGGTGAACATATGCGGCATTGTAACGTAAATAAGCATGTGAAAACTGTACAACCTCACTTGAAAAGTCAACTGAATTAACTTATTAGGTTTATGATATGAATACTTACTTGTGGTCAATTCTTTATTGGTGCAATCTCATGACAGTGAAACATTTGTTCTTTGAAATTTCAACACCCTCCTATGATAGGAATACTATTTGCAGGTATTGTGACTGCAAGAGTTAAGGAAGCTCATGAATGTAGATCTTCTCCTATGATGATGCTTTTTCCTGGTTAGTAACTTGACCACATAAATGCATTGCCCTTTTACTTCTTGTTGCATGCTGGTATCCTTATTTTTCTTAAAAATGCTTCAGCACCTCTTCTTTTGATTCTGCCTGTTACTCAATGTTGGCAATTTCACTTTCACATGCTGTACCTGTGTCAAGATGCACTGTTGTGGGGTTAGTTAAGGTCTTACGACCAGATTTCTTTTTGCTACGACTGGTTTGCTATGACTGTTTTGTATTTGAAGCTAGTGGAGCTTTTACTTTGCTTATAAATTACCAATATACTTAATATGTTGGTCTCTAATTTTGCTACAGAGGGCACAACTACAAATGGGGATTACATCCTTCCATTCAAGACTGGTGCATTCTTGGCAGGGGTCCCTGTGCTTCCAGTTATTCTAAGATATCCTTACCAGAGACTCAGTCTTGCTTGGGATTCCATATCTGGGGTGGGTGTACTTGTGCAATTTTGATTTTAATAAGAGTTTCAGATACAACTAAATTGTTTTATTAATTTCGATATTGGCAATGATGTTCCTATGATCTTGTGATAAATAATATACCCAACAATTAAAACACTGCATTTGATCTAGTAAATGACTATATGTGAGAAAAAGAAGACTTGGAAGATCACCTGATTTTTATCATAATATGTTACAAGTCAAACAGTCCTTACTGGACATCAGGTTTTTCAATTTGTATGTGAATTCTTGTTTGTCAATAATCTTGAATGGCACATTAACTACCGTTTTCTTTTTTGGTGATAATGGCTCGTTGGATTCAACATTGGTTTATTACCTGATTCTATTGTACGTAAACTCCTCTATTTGCAGGTGCGTCATGTAATTTTTCTTCTATGTCAATTCACAAATCACATGGGAGTGATTCGGCTGCCTGTTTACTACCCATCACAGGAAGAGAAGGATGACCCAAAGCTGTATGCTAATAACGTCAGACAGTTGATGGCTCGAGAGGTGTGCATTTCCTTAAAGTTGGAATATTGATGAATTTAGAAATCAATTTGTGATAGTTTCCTTTTGAGTTTTTATAGTACTACAATATGATCTGAAACTATTTTCTTAGTAGCATTGATGGAAAAGCACTTGGCACGAATGATATACTAGTTTAACAATCTTTAAGCTTTAGATTTTAGATGACCACTGACAAAAATACTGCATCTGTCCTTATAAATTATAGAATCTTGGAAAGATACGACTTAACATCGATATTCTTGGACATGTGGTTTAGGTTGTTAATGCCGATTCTAAGTTCAATCGTTTTGACAAAATCACAAATTGTTATTACAGCAAGTAGCAATTGGATTTCTATTTCTGTTTTATTTTTGTTGCAGGCTAATTTATTCACATCTGATATTGGACTGGCCGAGAAGCGAATATATCTTGCTGCTCTCAATGGTAATAATAGCCTGCCTACTGTTTTGCACCAGAAAGACGATTGATAGTATCATGGCCACAGCTCCCAAATGATATTTAGTTCTTTGGAACTTCTTAGCTTGTGATGGTATTACTCATAAATGACAGCCAAAACATGGGCGCTTTAGGCAGTTTTTGCTGAAAAAGGACAGAAAAGAAAATCCAATGTATGCTAGTACTGTCTTGTAAAATCTTCTTTTGGGAACTTTGGCCATTGAATACAGTTTGCGAAGCATGCAAGATCTATCTGGTTTTTTTTTTCTCTTTCAATTCATCCACAAAATGAGTTTTAGTAGATCCCCACAAAATCCTCATGAGTTGGAACGTCCCTTATGAAAAACTGAAGCATCTTTTCCTGTCCCTGCAGGTTTATTTTGACAATGCTTATTGGGATACGCCGTCTATCTGTATATTTCTTGTATGATTTCTGTTCTAACCCCCCAAAAAAGAAAAAAAATGAAAATCCAAAGATTTCATGTGCAGAATCAGGATTACACCTCTCGTCTACTGAAATTTGTATTTACTTGCATCATGTAATAACTACTCTGTTACTATGTGAAAAAAAGGTAAAACATAAGATTTGGTTATGAATTGGCCCATTGTGAATGGTTTCCTTTGTTGATCATATTCCACACAAAAGCAGTTTGTTCCTTTGGCTTATAATCAGAAAAGAGTGCAGGATGCAGGAGTTTCAATTGTGAATTTTTACGTTCTCAGGATATATATGTAAACTGAAGATGCCTAAAACTCAGAATCATATTGCAGCCGTATATACATACAGAATCCGCAAACAAAGATGAGCAGCATGACCACTTATATCTTGTCTTGGAACAAACTTATCCATGACTTCTTAGGCTACAAGGAATCGAAGTGGCACCACAATCGTTTTTCAATAACACAGACTAGTTTTACAATCATGACACAAAAAACCAGTCATTTTTCACAAACTTCTCCCCCATTAAGTGAATGAGGGAGTATTGACTTAGCACAGGATGTCCGTAAACTCTAACGAACCATTCCAATCATGTTTTTCTCATCTTTCCTTCAAGGAACCATTGACGGACCTTCGCAATTCCCATGGCAGGCAGCCTTTCAAAGGTGACTGAAGAAACATTGAAGAAGTTGATAGCTGCTTTTGTCGCATTGAGATCGATGATAGGTAACTAAATGCACTTCTAAGCCTTGTCTTCTCACTGTCAAAAGGCTGGCTGCCAGGTTCATGCCGCACAGCAGATATCTTGAGGGATTTAGGAAGCATGCAGTTGCAGATTGAACCTGTTATAATATAACAATTTCAATTCCTTATCGGATGCGTAATAATTTTTTTTAAAGAATTTCTATTCGAGCCTATCAAAAAGAAGCTAGTTATTTTAGTTCTATGGATGAAGTTGGCAACATGAAGTATTCTTGCAAAATGTCCACCATCATAACTTGAAAAATAGCAAATCTTAGTTGCAATTTTTGTATCATAAAAATCTCATTCTTAGGCAGGAAAATTTTCAGATATTTATCCGAAGAAGCTTGCAAGCTGGTTCACGAGGGAAGTACCTATTCTGGCCAGCCGATTCACCCATTTCGGAATTGGTTTCCCAGTCAGTTTGTAACAAATGTCCTTGCAGAAATGGTTGCAGTTCTTCACTATCAAGTGATATGTATCACCATGGTAGTTTGCAGCATGCTGCTCCATGAACTCTCTCACCTGATTAGGATCCAAGCAAGTGGTTCCAATGAATATGGACTTCCTGAACTTGAAGCCCGGACACTGGCGAGGTTCCACCTCAAAAACACCGCTTGTTGGGTAGTCATGAGCCCCAAATGCATACTCCACACCATGAACTGCAGGATGGCAACCAAATCAGCACTCAGTTAAATATGGGACCCAAATGATGAAGAAAAACAAATGGCCAAAACTTTTAACAGCTGAGGACAACTTATGCATTTTAACTTCTCCTACGGGATGTGTAGCATAATAATTCACAGGCGCAATGGACACAATGTGTCCAAGATATACAAATATAACCCACGCAGGAAATACACATGTTTAAGCCTCACCTTCGATGCCAGAGTGAAAGATACCAACGCCTGCCCAATAAAAGTAGCCATTCATGGGTGTCAAGTCATAAACGTTCAAATAAACTGGTGCACTGCCAGAACCATAGCTACCAGACCTTGGTTTGGGGAACAAGCAAAAGCGAGCCACTGATTTCTCTTTCAAACGAAGAGGCATAATAGATCTCCATCCTTTCTTTGATCTAACTTTCATGTTCCCTTTAATGTGTAAGATCAATGGCTCTCCCCACCCTGAAAATATACCATCGAATCAGGCCTTCAACGACAATGGAAGCAGTAGACCAGAACTAAGCACAAAGTACAACTACTAGCTGAAAATTTTCAAATTTCATACAACAAATAGAAGAAGTATTAACAAGTAGCTAAAACTCACAAAATTAAGAAATATGACTGATATTAAACTGCTTGAATATCAAGTTTCAGGTCTGTATTCTAGCTGAAAATGCTGAAATTTCAGATTTGATATGGTTGGATTTTTAAGGTGCCGGAATTTGGTAAGGAAGAAAATAGGAATTACTCCTAAAAGCTGAGTAAACTTATTTATAGAGAAGTTCTTAAAACCCTTATTCTAGTAGGAAAAAGTTCCTAACAGATTTAAATCTTATCCTAATAAAAGTTCTATAAGTTTGAGTCATAAACAAATAGGATAACATATCTAAAACTAGAATAACACGGTTATCTTACTAGTACTCCCTATATAATAAGGAAACTCAACATAATCTAAATTTCAACCCTAGTCTTTGCTATCAACCCAATTCCCATCCTTCATCCTACCAAATCATTATGACTCCTAAGTTTGTATCATCTTCCAAGTTACTTACTGCCAACAGTTCAGAGATCCTTTCTCCTCCACCTATAGAAAAAAAAACATGTCACCCCCCTAGCCCCCAAAAAATAATGAGTGAAAAAATTTGAAACAAGGGGTCTCTGATGCAAGACAAGTTGTAGAGTACGTAGAAAAAAGACAGTCCTATTGTACAAATCAATGTCTACTCATATTTTCAGAATTTCAAATTTTCTCTATCAAGCCATATGAGCACTTAGCGGACAACTTACAACAACCGAAAACTCTAAAGATGGCAAAGCATCAAGCTTCTAAATGATTTCCCTTTTAGTCTGACCATCATTACTTGAAACTTTATTTAGATAAATTGGGACATTCCTTATAGCTTGATGAGTAGTCGGTATAACTTGACAAAGAAGGATCTTTGCAGATAAGCCAAAAGAAACATCTTACATGCTGAACCTTCAGCATTGCATTGAGGAAAAGGTGCAACAGATACTAACCCTAATAGTTTAAAAGTATAGTTTAGTACCGAAAATAGCATAGATAAAGAGTAAGTTCCTACGCCAGACCAGCTAGGAATGGTAACAGAAAAGTTCTACTCAAATTTATAAAGCTTTACTAAACTAAAAACCAAGAAGGAAACACCGCAACGCATAATTGACTTGGATCTACAATTCAGCAGACCCTATAAAGATTCCAAGTTGTTCAGTAACTCCTCAACTAAACCTTCCACATCCAACATTAGAAAGCAGCGTTGTCTCAAATGCCCAGAAGCCAAATGCTCGTAGAATTCTCGGAGGAAACAGGAGCAAGCTTGAAAAGTTCTAAGTTCCACGAAGGAGGTCTCAGATCTAGTCAAAGTTATAACTTTAACCCCATTTTTCAACCATTAAAGCCTAACAATGTAGCAGATTAAACAGAGAGAACCATTAATCCCGGTACCTATCTAAAGACTGCAATTACATATATGCAGATGACAGAATCACTAGCGTCGCAAAGAAGAAGAAATTGAAAAGGACAAGACTTGGGATCCTGCAAAATGAACTTTCAAGCCAGTTAGTTATAAAATTTCAAGCTTTTGACCTTCGATTTTCTTCCCCTAAAATATTTCGCGGGATCCAAGCAGACCCATGAAGATACAAGTACTAACATATATTGGAGATGAATTCAAAAGCAAGCAGAAACTGGAGGAACATAAATAATGCAAGATCAGAGCACATAAGAACTCACGGATTTCCTATGAGCGCTATAGAGTAGAGTAGCCACTAAAGCCAAATAAACCACCTTCACTACAGAACATCTTTGACTAGCTAACCAGAGGCCAAGATTACGCAAACCCCATGAACAGAAACAGCCTTGGCTGCTTCTCACACACACTTCACACACTGCACTCTCCTCTGAGAAGTAAGCAGATAAACCACAAAAAGTTGAGATGTTTGTGAGAGAAAATAAGCCAAAGATGGCAACTTTAAACACAACACACAAAATTCTCTCTCTCCCTTGCTAGCATTTGGCTCTGATTTCTATTATTGCTTTTTGATTTGCTTTCTGACTGCTTTAGTGCTAAATCACTGGCATGTCTCTCCTGCCTTAAGTTTGTTTTTACCTTTTACTTTACCAATTTAGATATTGTATGAATATTTAAGGATAATTATTATTTTTATTAATATTTTTAAAAAAATTTAAAAATTTAAAAGTTCAATTAGTATTAAATTGTCATAAAAAATAGTTGCAGATTTAAAAAATTAAAAAACTTGAAAATGACTGAAAAAATTATTTTTTTATGTTAATTTAAAAATTTTGATTAATTTATAAAATTGACTGATTAATTAATATATTAATCAATGTTTTAATAAAAATTTATTAAATTAAAAAAAATATATATAGAATATAAATTATTTAGCAAATTCAAATAATATTTTAAATTCTAATTACTATTTTTAGATTCAGTATATCTTCACTTTTCACTCTTAATACATTATAATATATTTCATATAAATGATTTAATAAATCAGTTAAAAATAAAATTTCATATCATTTAAACTCATAATATTTAAATTAATTAACACATAAATTTTCTGATTAAATATTAATCATTCTTACCCTAAACCCTATTCAATGTGACTTAGTTTCTTAATCACACACCATTTATTAATTTAAAAGTCTCTAAGTTGGTATTAAATAATAATTAATCTTTAGTCATTAAGTTAATGCAATAAGATAAAACAAAATGCTAACTGTGAATAGATAAATAAAGAATAACACTTTCATGTCAATTTCATTAAATAAATGTATATAGTCAACGTATATCTTGTCTTTATCTATTTTTTAAACCATCACTTACGTTGCATAAAAAACAAATGAGAAATGATGGTAACAGCACTTTTTGTTTCTATTATAAATATATAAGCAATTTTTAAAAAATTTAATGGCGCCTCAATAAGACCAGACCTTTAGGTACATGCTTATGAATTATTTTGGACTTATTTGTATTTTGACCTTCTGTATATTTTAAGTTGAAGTCGTTTAATCATCGATCGAGTCTGGAGCAAATTTTGATATACACGTTCTCTCTTTTTTGCACACTTTTTTTTTTATACAACTAAATTTAATTATCATCACGTAAATATGATAATGGTTCTTTTTTGAGGTCCCAGTGGGTAAATATGTTAGTGGATAATGAAAGTATTTGGATTTGAAGATATGAATAACTTTTGCCATTAGCAGGTTGCTCATCGTCTTTGGTGTCTGTTTGGTGATCATGAACTTCTTCATTTACAAGTTCTTCCCTAAGACTAAAAGAGTCCCCATTGAAGAGATGACCATTGTGTTGTAACTTTGTGACAGGAATCAGACTTATGTTATGAAGGGCATGAAATCCTCTGTCCTTAAATTTGTGTACTAATTATGTCCTATTAAATCTAAGCTATCTATTTATGTGGGATCCACACAAATAGATGGTTTGGATCTAATGAGACAGGGTTGGTACACAAATTTGGGGACAGATCTATAGATGGTTTGGATATAATGGGACATGGTTGGTACACAAATTTAAAGACAGAGGATCTGTCCCCGTTATGAAGATAATTGGGACTGCCCGAATGATAGTGTTCAACATAAAAATGGGAGAAAAACAGCAGAGTTTAAACAGCCCGTTGGTACGG
>JANKOE010000006.1:2830534-2851513 GCA_026284465.1 Erythroxylum citrifolium | reverse complement strand
AAAATTATATAATAATTAATATATTGTGCTTTGCATATTGTTTAATATATTTTAAATAATATTTATATGCATAAATAGTTTTTATTATAAAATAAAATATAGTTAAAATTAAAAAAGTTTTTTATTTTTATGTTACCAAACAGTCTATTGTATGAAGCTCTTTTCAAAAAGCTCTTTTTTAAATGACAGTCAAACAGTCAACTAACTTCTTAGAAAAGCTCTTTTTAAAAAAACTCTACTAATAAAAATTCTACTGACAAAAGCTCTACTAACAAAGGCTTCTATCTTGGGACCAAATCATCTGTTTTTGTTAATCTGTTCCAACCATATCTTAGTTAATCTCATCCACACATTATCTAAGACTCACATATATATGTGGACTGTGGACAAAATTAACTGACACGTGATTGTAACACTATTTTGGGAACAGAGTATTTCGTGTGCCTATCCTGTAGCTTATAACAAAACTGAAGTTCACATTTTTATGCTTTTTAGATGATCATTCTAATACTAAAGTCCCCAAAATAACTCTCTTTTATGTTTTCTAATTTAAGACACCAAGATTTATTAATTCATTTTCTAAAATAAAATAATTAGTGAATTATTATATTTATATTTACAAAGTGTTGAAATGAGGTTTTATTCAATTATGGCATGAGTAGCATTTCACTCTTAACCACAAACTCATCTGTTGATTCTTTAACATCAGTTCGACTTCTACTTAGGTTATGTTTGGTGGGAGGTTTATTAATGTAATAAAATACAATATAATATTATTCCATCGTTTGATATGAGCGTTTATAATGAAATGGAATGGAAGGTGAGGGTTTCATATTACATCTTATTCTATCATAAACAGTAAAAATGAAAAACCTTCAATTTAGAGGGTTTAGGATGAAACGTAAAATGATAAACAACTTTACATTGTATTATATTATAAATCCTTTATCCAAACAACATTTCACTATATTACTTTATGAACCCTTCCATCCCTCCAAACATCAATCTTCTAATATTAAATCCATTTACATTACATTCCATTATAAATTATTTCATTTCATTATATTCCATTAAAAACCTTACGTTCAACCAAACATAGCCCTAATTTCACATCTTGGTTATAGATAGATTACTTAAGTTCAGGTCCTATTTGTGAAAAAAGACAAAGAACAAAGTGGTTAAATTTTGAGATTTTTTTAGTTCAGTATCTAAGTTTTTAAAATTTTTAATTGAGTGATTAATCTTTTAAAAATTTAACAATTTCATTCAAAATGTTAGTTTTTGTTTATGAGACTAATAGATAGACATTCACGTGATATTTAGTAGGCATATCACATTATAAAAAATACCGTTTTCAACTAAATTGTTAAGGTTTTAAAAGATTAGTTACTCAATTAAAAATTTTAAAAGCTTAGACATTGAATTAAAAAAATATAATATCTTTGATCAATAATTTACATAAGACTAAATGCACTGAGGACAAGTATTCTAGCATTACAAAGGTTTAAAGGAAGAGTGTAAGTGACATTTCACTTATCATTCAACCCATAATATACCTGCAGTTGAAGCTGAGGAATCCTTGAAGTTAGAAGAAGATACCAGAGATTATACACTTGTTGGTCTTGATCTAAAGGTTCTGTTCATCTGGTCTAGAGATCAGATTCTGAGAATGGAAATCTGAGTTCAGGTTTGTTTCAAGGGACCACCTACGACGAAGCGGAGCTGTTTCATCCTCTTTTATTAAGTGACTTGAGCCAGTTGCTTTACTTGAACTATTTCTCGTATCTCTTGGTTGTTAGAAAGTGCCTAACTCACCTCCAAAAGCTAGCTTAAGAGGAGGAGGTTTGCCCATGATTATAAATTCTTGAATGCCTTTATAATTGTCCGACGTGAGATTTCTGACACACCCCCTCAGTCCAGAGCAGGACTGGATATCTGATGGATATATTGGGCAAAGGGACATAACCGGGCACTGTCCCAAATTATCAAGACAAACTGGCTCTAATACCATGTTAGAAAGTGCCATTCAAGAATTTATAATAATGTGCAAACCTCTCCCTCTTAAGCTAACTTTTGGGAGTGAGTTAGACACTTTCTAACATTGGTAGCCCTCCAAACACATCGCTGAAATCAACACCCGAGTCTCCACTTGGGCTCTTTAGAAAGCAATTTCCATTTTCACCAGTTCTAAGCTTCCCACAAACCAGAAGAGTTCAGCTGGGAAAAAGACAGCGCGAGATTCAGCAGCCATGCCCTCTTGTTGTACCTCCTTGTGAAGCAAAATCCTCAGTCATGTTTTGATACGAGAAAAGCTTATTGGAGATGCAAAAAGAGAAAGAACGAGAGAGAGAGAGAGAAAGCGGTGTTTGTACTCCAAAAGGAAAGATTTTGAAGGAAAAAACACAGAAGGTGGAAGGTTTTAAGTCGGATTACGGATCATAATGCGGGTGTGATTTTAATCAAGTCTCCTTTTGTTCTTTCAGACTTCGTTTTTAGCTTATAAAAGGTAAGGAGATTTAGCAAATCCTCAGTTCAAAAGAAGAAAGGAGCACAAGGATCCATAGTTCAACTGAGAATTTACACATGCATCAATTTCATCACCTTCTATTCCTGGTCATCTCCAACTAAGAATGCCTTTGAAATAAGAACTTGTGATTCTCGATAGTAATCACTATTGTCAAACCAGTGTTTAACAACAAAGGTTCATCAAATGCAATGCAACAACATCGTTGCTGCCCGGTCCTGGACGAGTATCGGAAAGTATACAAGTTGATCCATGTAGTTCCCTCTATAAAGGGCAGTATTTAATGAAACTTGAGCAACCTATAGAATTAGCATAAAGCCATTTTATTCACAGAAGGTAGGAAAAGAAGCTGAGGGTGTGAGGATTTGTCTCTGTGTAGATCTTAAAAATTGATAAAAAGAAGAAACCCTGCCTACATCTTATCTCTTGAGTGATACGATGAGAACTTAGCTGCAGGCCAAATGAACTTCTGTTTGTGATCCTTTGCACTTGCCATTTCCTTACCAACTAGAACCATCAGGAAAAGGCTCCAATGCGTCTTGCTTACCATTAACATAGAATTCAATAACTGCTCTCATTCTAGGAAGCTTATCTGGGTGGTAATTTATATGAACAATTACAGGCTTTATTTTCTTCAGTGCAGCATCTTTCCTCACTGTCTTGAAAAGTACCTTACTGTTCATGAACATTAAGAAATCCATAGTCCTCTTTGCTGCATGAAGCCCGTCATACCCAGGATGTGAAGGAAAAAAGAGCTCCTCATTGAAAACTGCTTGGTCCCATGAATTTGGATCCCGGGACAGACGACCAGCCACACGATCCAACAGCTCAATGGATGGAACTGTTGGCCTTATGTAAAAGAAACCTGAGTTGTAGACCCAGATTCTAATTGTATGAGCATAACGTGCCCAACCCATGGCAGGTTCATCAAACACATCATCAAATCCATAAGCTGTGTAATTGCTATGACCATCACTCATAGATTCAACATCTGAATCACGATATAGGTAATCAAATGGGTTCTGCAAGTATACTATGTCAACATCTGAGAGAAGAACACTGTAGCCAAGCTGCAAAAACTCCCTTAAAATATGAAACTTCAATCCAGAAACAGCATGATTACTTCCTTCTCTTCCAACTGAATCAATGCCCTTGTCTGGATCTCTTTTATAAACGGGAACATCATTTGACTTGCAGAAATCTAATATGTGGTCATCCAATGCAATAACCAGGTAATTGGGTATGCCAACTCTCTTAATGCTTGTGAACCAGACCTCTAGCATACCTTTCACGTTTGAATTTGCAAGTGCAACTATAACCTCCTTGCCAATAGCAACTTCTTCCAAAAGTTTTGCCAATCTCGGATTCACAGACTCGTCAGGAACAACAGTTGGATTAGTCCTCGGACCCTTGACAGTACCAAAAGGACCAGCTTTCTGCGTTTTACCTAGCACCAATACCTGCTTCTCTGCATGATCCTTTCCTTGTCCAGTCATCACTAACTTTTCATTCAGCTCCCGAACTTGCTTCTTCAACCGAGCATTCTTCTCCGACAGTGATACAATGTCCGCTTTTAGCATTTTAACTCGTTCAGGTGACTCACATGAAGGTGAAACACTCTAAAAAAAGCACCCATAAATTGCCATCCATTAGGATATCAAGAAACAAAAGGATGTCAAATTCAAATGGCATTTCCCATATTCAACCAAAGTAATTGCAAAGAGCACACTAGGTTCCAAAAACATGAAAGTGAAAGAGTAGTTGCAAAGAGCACACTAGGTTCCAAAAACATGAAAGTGAAAGATTCATCTTTCATATTAAATCGTCAAATATACAAGCCAAGAAACCAACAATCATGTTAAGCTAACCTCAATTGAAATAAAAAATGGAAAATGTAGCAAGAAGCAAGAACTATAAACAGATTGGAGATTGATCAATCATGAACCAGTAGTTTTTAGGGAAATTTTGACGTTCCTAAAGTAATTAAAAACATTAGTACATTTCCAATTTTAGGTCCTTGTTTCCATATCTTCACCAAGTGAAGAAACTAAATTACAGGTGAGACACCGAGATTGTCCAGATCAGAACCAAATTTCACTGGGAAAAGCTCAATTATAACCCAACTAAGCGAGCAACTAAAGCAAGAAATCAACTTTAACACAGAGTCGGCCTACTCATATCAGTACGGAGAACCACAAACATAAAAAACGAAGTTCAAAATTTGACTAATGGAGCACCAAAGATCTGAACCTGGAGACTTGATTTCATATTACGAACATTGGGGACAGCCTGATACGAACTGAAGAACCCATCAGGATAAAACACAGCGAAGACACAACCCAATAGAATCCCGATCAAGATAGCTATGGCGATTCGCGATCCACGACCTGACTGACCCTTTTCTCTCCGACCAACCTTTGATAAAAATCCCATCTTTGTGTGTCTTCCTTGTAAACAGGCAATGTGACAGAGTAAACGAACAAGAATCAGCCCAACAAAAAGAAACGTAAAACTTGGGTTTTATGGCACGAATCTTCAGAAACTTCCTCCTCGTTATATGTGTCAAACGTCAACCAATATTCAGACCAGACACACAGAAACTATAATAAAATGTTGTCTCCTGTAATGGAAAACCCCTGTCTGAATTTTATATTAGTTGCGCTTCCATTTATGGTATTATTTCAGAGACAGAGGTACTTGAAAAATTCTGGCGGTGACATGGCATTA
Source organism: Erythroxylum citrifolium (assembly GCA_026284465.1). Taxonomy (NCBI): domain Eukaryota; kingdom Viridiplantae; phylum Streptophyta; class Magnoliopsida; order Malpighiales; family Erythroxylaceae; genus Erythroxylum; species Erythroxylum citrifolium. The sequence goes on along the minus strand of JANKOE010000006.1, from coordinate 2,846,262 downwards.
TCAATAGAAGAAATCCTCGAAAGTAGAGTCTACCTTGCTTTCTCAAACATTTGTTTTAACATTTTTAAGTATTATTTATGGTATTAGGTTGTATTTAATTTTTTAAAATAGCATTAATAGTATTTAAAATTATAATAAAATTAATTTTGATATTTTAAATAAATAAACTGTCAATTTAATTTTTGGATAACCAGAACTCTTTAAATATTAACAATAATTTAGTAGACATTAATTCAATGTGTGATTTATATCTTAATATTTTAAATAGTTCAACTAAATTATTATTATCATTATTTTTATTACTACTTTTATATTTTATTTAGGATACAATAGTCATTATTTTATCAATGTTATGAAATAAACAGTAAAATTTTATTTAATCTTTTTACAAAACGAATTAAAGTGCATAAACATCTTTAGCCATAAATTTTAAGTAGATACTTGTCCCTGTTAAAAAACAAAAAAGGTGCCATTTCACCACCATGTAATGGAAAAATTCGGTATTACTAAATTACGTGGAAGTGTAAACACAATACAAAAATTTCCCAAATATATTTGAGTAATAGGAGTAAGTAAATACCAGTGACAATTCGTCAACAATAACAACGAATTAAACACAAGTAACGACATCGAAATTTTTAACGTGAAAAACTCCTTCAAATCAAGGGCAAAAATCCTGGGACCTTCGGTCCGAAAAATAACTCTACTAAATTAAAACGTGTACAAATTCCTTTTTTCAAAGACACAAACTCAACATTAACAAGAGGATTAAGCAACTACATAAGATAACATTGTTAGGAACATAAAAGGAGAGAAATCACCAAAAATGCGTCACTGTTCTGTGGCTCCGATTTGAACATCCAGAGCTCCAAATGAAAAAGTGATTGTTCAGAATGTAGAGGACTCTTTTAAGAACATACTCCTAAATTTTCAGCTCGATTCAATGGTAGATGAGTGTGGATCGAAAAGAAAAGTGAATATGGTCGTCCAAAAATGTTACAACTATTTTTGCTCTCTCTTCTTTCTATTGTGTCGACTCCACGGTTGAAGAAGAAGCTAATATGTGGAAGACAAAAAACAAGTAAAAGTCATGGGAGGGGACAAGACATGGGTTTTTCCACATAGGATGAGGCCCACAGCCCAACAAATCTCCCCCTCTCGACTATGTGGAGGTGCTCACCATCCCGAAGATCAAACATGTCTGAAACTTCTCTCTTGGCAAAGACTTGGTCATCATATCAGAACAATTATCATCTGTATTGTTGGGTATGTGCTGCTGAGTACCGAGACAATGTCGGCCCCGTATACCCACCACACGCGGCCACAACCTTAATTAGTATTGTCATCTTTGGTGATTCGAACTCGCAACTACTTCAAGGTTTTGTTGCTTTTACAAGCACGCCTCTTACCATTGAGCTAGATCGGGTCCCAACATGTATGAATCTTTCGAAGCTCAATCAACTTAGAATCCAAAGCATCTCTAACCTAATGGTATCTAGCATCAATATGTTTTTATTTACCATGGAATGTGGAATTCTTAGCTAGTTGCTTCGTACTTTGACTGTCACAATTTACACATACCTCTTTTGAATAAATCCAAGTTTCCTCGCAAATCTCTTCATCCATAACAATTCTTTGCATGCTCCAACAATAGCTATAAGCTTTGCTTCTGTGGTAGATAAAGCAACAAATTTTTGTAATCTGGATTGCCAACTTACTGCTCCCCTTAGAAAGGTAATCAAATAGCCTGAGGTTGACTTTCTTGTATCAACATCTCTTGCTAAATTAGAATCAGTGTAACCTAAAAGAGGAGGCTTCCCTGTTCCAAAACAAAGACTCACATTAGATGTCCCACAGAGATATCTCATAATCCATTTCACAGCATACCAATGGTCTATTCTCGGATTAGAAAGAAACCTACTAATTGTACCAATAACATGAGCAATATCTAGCTTAGTGCAAACCATAGCATACATTAAACTACCCACAACTGAAGTATAAGGAACTCTTTGCATATTTTTGCTTTTCCTTCTCATTTGAAAGGCACTGCTTTCTACTCAACTTAAAGTGCATTCTAAGAGGTGTACTTACAACTTTAGCCTTGTCCATGTTGAATCTCTGAAGTACTTTTTCAATGTACTTCTCTTGTGATAGTCATAACTTCTTGGCGTTTCTGTCATAAATGATCCTCATGCCAAGAATCTGCCATGTTGGTCCTAAGTTTTTCATAGCAAAAGACTTACTCAGATCTTGCTTCAACTTAGCAATCTTGTAAGTATTATGATCAACAATAAGAATATCATCAACATATAGCAACAAAATGATAAAGCCATCATCAGAGAATTTATGCACATAAATACAATGATAAGAGGAAGTCTTCTTGAAGCCTTGTTGTTTCATAACTAAATCAAACTTCCTGTACCATTGCCTTAGAGCTTGTTTCAAATCATACAAGCTCTTCCTTAATCTACAAACATAATAATCTTTCCTTTTGACTCTAAAACCTTCTCGCTGCTTCATATATATCTCTTCATCCAAATCGCCATGAAGAACAACAGTCTTAACATCCATCTGATCAGTCTCCAGATCAAGGTGTGCTGCCAAACCCAACCCAACACATCTCAAATGGATGACATCTTCACTACAAGAGAAAAGATTTCTTCAAAATCAACTCCTTTCTTTTGACAAAAGCCCTTGACAACCAATCTAGCTTTGTACTGTGGGACTGAAGTACCATCTTCATGTTTCAATATGAAAACCCATCGGTTCTTCAAAGCTTGTCTGTTCTTAGGAAACTTAACCAAATAAAACGTGAGATTGTCATGGAGTGATTTCATCTCATCTTCCATTGTTTCAAACCACTTATTCTTCTGCTCACTATCCATGACTTCCTCAAAATTTTACAGCTCTCCCCCTTCAGAGATAAGTGCATACTCATTGGGAGAATAACATGAAAAAGGTCTCCTCACTCTAACAAATATTCTAAGAGAAGTCTTTGGAGCCTCCGTAGGTGTTGGTTGCTGATCCACTACAACATCATGCACTGGAGCATCAACACTGTCATCTTGAACATCATAATCTTGACAGTCATTTCCAATTACATTTGGGGTATCATTTATAGAAACTGGCTCAACATCATCCAAGCTATCATTACTTTGAGAATCTCTTCTCTCTGCCTTCTCAATATCCTCAATAGTTTGGTCTTAAAAAAACACTACATCACGGCTTCTAATAAGTTTCTCTCAATTGGATCATACAATCGATAACCAAACTCATCTTGACCATAACCAATAAAGATACATTGTCAGATCTTAAAATCCAATTTCGACCTCTTGTCCTTAGAAACATACACAAATGCTTTGCAACAAAAAACTCTCAAGTGATTATGGGAAACATCCTTGCCAAACCAAACTCTATCAGGAACATCACCATCCAAAGCTACAATGGGTGACAAATTGATAACATGAGCAACTTTGCAAAGTGCTTCAGCCCAAAAAGAATTTGGCAACTTTGCTTCTGCAAGTAAGAATCTAACCCTCTTCGCTAAAGTTATGTTCATCCTTTCTGCGAAACCATTCAACTGAGAAGTTTTAGGAGGAGTTTTCTAATGTCTAATACCTTGCTCTCTACAATAGTTATCAAATGGTCCACAATATTCACCATCATTATCAATGCAGATGCATTTCAATTTCTTGCCAGTTTGTCTTTCAACTAAGGCGTGAAATTCTTTAAATTTCTCAAAATCCTGATCTTTGGTCTTTAAAGCATATACCTAAGGTTTCCTAGAATGATCATCAATAAATGTCACAAAATACAATGCACCACCATGTGATCTTACCTTCAAAGGACCACAAACATCTGAGTGAATCAGTTCTAGTAAATCAAATTTTTTGAAGAAGGACGACTCTTAAAAGAAACTCTTCTTTGTTTCCCAACAGTCAACACACTTGTTCATCCTAACTTCCTTAACTCCTTGAAGCAATTTTTTCTTGGCCAAACAATTAATCCCCTTCTCACTTAGATCACTTAGTCTTCTATGCCATAATTCTGAAGTAGTATCACTCTCTACCATATTTAGTAAGCCTTCAGAAATAGAACCTTGCAACATGTACAAGTTAGGGGATTTGTTACCTTGAGCTACAACCATTAAACCTTTTGTAAGTTTCCAATGTCTATTGTTAAAGATATTGCAACAGCCATCTTTATCAAGTTTTCCTGTAGATATCAAATTCAAGCGAATTCTTGGTGCATGTTTAACATTTATAAAAACTAACGTTGAACTACTGTTAGTTTCCAAACAAACTGTTCCAATGCTAATCACACTTATCTTGCTATCATTTCCCATCTTCAATATCCCAAAATCTCCAGGAGCATAAGAAGTGAAGAATTTCTTTCGTGGCGTGACATGATAAGAAGCACCAGTATCTACAACCTAATTAGTCTCAGGACTTACTAAATTGATGACACTTTCATCATAAGCAGCAAGGAGATCACCATCAACAACACTAGCAACACGATTTTGATCAACACTATCCTTCTTTTCCTGTCTCATTTCCTTTTTCAGCTTAAAGCAATATTTCTTAATATGCCCTGTCTTGCCACAATGATCACATACAAAATTTTTGTACTTAGACCTTGACTTGCTTCTACTTTTCTCTCTACCTTTCTGACCTTTGAATTTGTTTCTTCCCCTCTCTTCTGTAATAAAAACATCATATTGTGAAGATGATGTAGAAGAGCCATGAGATCTTCTTCTCATTTCCTTATTCAAAACACTACTCTTCACATATTCCATGGTTACTACTCCATTAGAAGCAGAATTGGCTAGTGAAACACGAAAAGTTTCACAAGAATCAGGTAAAGTATTAAGAAACTAAAGTCCCTGCCTCTCATCATCAAATCTTATACCCATTCTAAGCAGTTGATCAATAAGAATCTGAAAATCATTTAAATAATCAGAAATAGCACCGCCCTCCTTATATTTCAAGTTCATCAACTGCTTGAGTAAAAATAATTTGTTATTTCCTGTCTTCGATGTATAAAGTTACTCAAGCCTATCCCATAGAGTTCTGGCATGTGTATCATTAATAATGTGATTAAGAACATTATCTTTTACCCATTGTCTAATAAAACTACATACTTGTTGATGTTCAAATTCCCAATCTTTATCAGACATAGACTCAGGATTATTAGTGGCAAACATAGGCAAATGCATCTTTTTCATAAATAACTAATCTTTCATCTTACCCTTCCATTTTTGGTAATTGGCTCCATTCAAGCAAACCATTCTATTAGTATTAACCTCCATAATTCAAATAGACCAAAAGGATTAAATCAATCAATTCTCTGATATGACTATGTTGGGAAAAACTCAGTATTACTAAATTTTGCGAAAGTGTAAACATAATACTAAAACTTCCCAAATCTATTTGAGTAATAGGAGTAAGTAAATACCAGTGACAATTCGTCAACAATAACAGCAAATTAAACACAAGTAAGGACACCGAAATTTTTAATGTGGAAAACCCCTTCAAATCAAGGGTGAAAATCACGGGACCTACGGTCCAAAAAATAGCTCCACTAAATTAAAGTGTGTACAAATATTCTCTTCTCAAAGACACAAACTCAACATCAACAAGAGGAATAAGTAACTACACAAGATAACATTGTTAGGAATATAAAAGGAGAGAAATCACCAAAAATGGGTCACTGTTATGAGGCTCCGAACTGAACATCCAAAGCTCCAAATGAAAAAGTGACCGTTCAGAATATAGAGGACTCTCTCAAGAACATACTCCTAAATTTTCAGCTCGATCCAACGGTAAATGAATGTGGATCAAAAAGAAAAGTGAATTTGGTCCAAAAATGTTACAACTATTTTTGCTCTCTCTTCCTTCTGTTGTGTCGACTCCCACGGTTGAATAAAAAGCTAATATGTAGAAGATAAAAAACAAGTAAAAGTCATAGGAGGGGACAGGACATGGGTTTTTCCACGTAGGATGGAACTCACATCCCAACATTTTATCCATCAAGATCTGCAAGAATATACTGTTGAGATGAAGTTGTATTCAAATGCCAAATATTTTCTTCAATCAAAATTACTTCTCGACTAATAATAATTTTTTAGTGCTATGATTATTCAATTTATAAGCTTTAAAATAATCATTAACACAAAAAATGTAAATTTTTCTTTTGTTGCCCAATTTTCTTCTTTTCTCACTTGACATATAGGCATAAGCAATACATCTAAAAATTTTAAAGTGATTGACATTTGATCTCCTTCCTCCATACTTCTTCTGGTATCATATTCTCAACCGTTAGACTCCTATCCAAAATGTGAATATTACAGATATCAGCTTTTGGATAAATTATTTTTAGATTGCGATAGACTTCTCATCATGTTTAGGATTGTGCGATCCTTTCTTCCACATACGCCATTTAGTTATGGTGTGTAGGCTATTATCAATTGCCTTTTGAAGACATGCTTTTTGTAGAAATTTGAAAATTCATGTGAATTATATTTCCATCCGTGACTATTGGGAAATTGGTAATGATTTGGGCAATTTACTTGGAACTATCCTTTAATTAAGAGAATGGTCACCACAAATGAATGGTCTATAGCTTGGAATAGATATTTCTTTGTCTTAAAGATCCTTTAACTCCATACCTTCAATTTATGCTTTCTGTAGATCAGACATTGATGTGCCATCTGCTAGCTTTAGAATTCCATTCAAAATGACTTGGTATAACTCTTTTGATTTCAAGAATTTCTCCGTCAATATGCTCGAATGATCATAATAACCATCAAAGCGAAGAATCAAAGATTATACAACTAAAGAAACAAATAAACTAAATAATACACAGTATTAATTTACTTAATTTTAGAAGAAAATGAAAGCTAATTAGATGTTGATAGTGAACTGCCAAAGATTACATTAATAATTAGGTTGAACATAAAAAGATAAAAGTATAAACTGACTCCTAAAATCTTAGTAAGCAAAACAAATTGTACCAAGTATTAACTAATTCCTGCAGACTAGGACACATGAAACACTAATTTTTATCTAGCATCTTTAACCTTACATTCAAACTAATTCTATTTCAAGCTCTTTTGAGAATTAGCTGCGCTCCATACTGAGGCTGAACAGTCAGGATCATTATAGGTGCATGTACATATGTTGGTGATAATGTAAATGAGTATCGACGAATGATCATAGAGAGAGCAATTTTAACCTCAACCATGGCTAAATTCTGTCCCACGCAAGTTCTAGGTCCCAACCCCCATGGAAAGAAAGCAGACAAGTGTTTTCTAGGCTCACTAAATCTCTCTGGATTGAATTCATCTACGTCTTCTCCCCATATCTGAACATCGTGGTTGATAGCCATTACTGGAAGGGCAAGTTGTGTGTCAGAAGGAATATTGAGGCCTCCAAGCTGAACATCCTTGCAGGTTTTCCTGACCAAAAAAGTGACAGGAGCATAGAGTCGAAGTGTTTCGTTTAAGATCATCTGTATCTGTCGTTCATAAACCACAGCAACCCATTAATGAGTGATTTAGTAAAAACTTGCAGAAAGAAAGAAAATGGTCTCACAAGCTTCAGTTCACTTAGTGTATCTGCAGTGGGACTCTCTTCGTCACCAAGAACTCGAGTCACTTCTTCACGAGCCTTGACTTGCCAATCTTGATGGATTGATAGGAGTACAATTGCCCATGTCAAGACATTGGCACTTGTTTCCTTTCCTGCAAAGTAAAACGTCTTGCATTCATCGACTATTCCTTCAATTTCCAATTCATCTGCTTCACCATTGTGATTCTTGTAGGAAGACATTAGCAAGCTTAACAAGTTTCTTGCGTTCTCTTCTCTCCTGTTGTTACTGTCGATTACGTTTCGGATTGATCGATCAATATCTTTGTCTAGTCTCCACCTCTCTCTATTTGTTGCAGTTGGCAAAAACCTGTAATGACAGAAGGAAGAGGCAAGGTTATAAAATCAAGCCACTTATTCCATGGAGAATAAAGAAGAAGCCAATTGGCAATTTGTTTATGTTCAGACCTGAAGATAGGAATAAACTTGAAGGCAATGGAGGCATGGTGAGCAAGCTTTTCTTGTAGCTCAAAAATACGTTTCCCTTCTTTAAAACTGCCTCCGAACATTGTTGCAGAGATAATATCAGCGGAGAGTTGATGGAGTTGCTTGTGTACATCAATCTCCACTTCATCTCTGCCAGTGCTGCCTTTTTTTTCCTCCCATTTCCCAAGCATTTCTGACGTAATCTCTACCATTTTTGGCACCCAATCCTGCGTAGAATAGAACTAGATGCATTAACCTTTATAAAACACAAGCCTGTATTCACCATGTATTCCAGGGACGGCAGAGGTTCGACTTCGTCTATTCTGAAATTAATAAAGTAAATTCTAATAATTAAAAAATTGAATTGATTTAGAAATTTATATTCTTTTTTTCGACTTACAGTTTTTTAATTCAATTTATTTTAATACTTTGTTCAATTTTCAATAACAATTTATTATCGGGTTTGTGTTTTAAGTTTCTTTTTTAAATAGAGAAACCCGTAGCCGTTATTTTTTTAGATATGCACTAAGTAAATCTCCGAATTAACGCAATAGCCTACAAATCACGTCAATCGGTACTTCACAGTAGACAAGCCCTATACATCAAACCCGATCAAGATCGTAGGTAGGAGAAATCAAACACAAGACCTTTTGACTCCACGTCTCTCCACTTCAAATTAGGTCTGCTCATTTGAATCTTAAGTTCCAGAAACAAAAATTGAGTTTTAAGAATTAATTCATGAATTGTATTAGAATTTTAAAATTAAATTAAAAATAAAGACCATTTCAATTTGTATTAATAAATTTTATAAATACTTACAATTATTTGAATTTATACCTATTATAGAATATTAATTTTACATTAATTAATATTTATATATTATTGTATTATTAATTCTTGTCAAAACTATAAATATTATACAAGATTGTGTCTTATTTTATTAAAATTTAATCTTATTTTAACAAATAACTTATATTTTGTATAATCAATAAAAATAAAAATATGACTTATGAACTTTAAAGGAAGAAAGTAATTAAGAAAGTTAAGCAAACCTTAACGTGGTCCATGTTCAAGGCCAGACTACAAATCCTTCTATGAAGACCCCATTCCTCGCCCGTCAGTTCAATGAGTCCTCTCTTTCCAAGGAGCTCCCTCACCAGTGGATCGGAGCACCCCTTTTCGAATGACCCACCCGTTTTCATAAGAACCTCCTTGATCATGGTCGGGTCGGCTATAACCAACACGGGCTTGGTTCCTAACCAGTACAAGAAAGTGGTACCATGCAGAGCAGACCATACGTGATACCTAGCAAACGTACGGGGAAGGATTTTGTGATCCAGGGCCATCGGTTTAGACACGGCCTCCGCTGCCAAACGGCGGATCTCCGCCGTGTTGCCGAACACGGGGCGGTAACCAGGTCCGCGAACGCCTTGTTTAAGAAAGTGAGATTGGATTTTGTAAGGAAGCCATAAGACATGGTGCACAAAGTTTACCGTAGACACAACTCCGATAGTTGTTAACAACATGACAAGAAGTGTAAGAAACATGATTATAGTGATTACGGAAGTGAAGAGACCGGGAGTTACCAACTCGATGCTGTGCATCGGTTTCTTTAATATGGGACGTTAAGATTCACGTCACAAGAGCAAATAACTAATGTGAATGTCAACGCATTAGGTGTGCTTTCTAAAATATTAAAAACCTGAAGGAAACATATTTTTAGATTAAAGGATGTTATGTCCAATAATTTTCTTTTGATTAGGTGAAAACCAACTTGCGATCATATCAATAAACATAGTTACTAGAAAACTTGAGAGTTGCTGGAAACCTGATACTGAGCAGGGCCAGTGGTCGATTAACAGTTGATCAAATATATGATGACTTCTTGTGCGCAGAAGTATACAAGTTACGTAAGAACCTAAGAGATGTTGAGATTCCAGATTTACCTCCTCTAAAACTTTTAGAGTGAGGTCTTAAGAGCTTAAGATTAGTCCGACTAAACTGGGATACCTAATGCAATCAAAAAAGAAAAACATATGTAAATCTCTATAGGCCAGTATGTCATGGATGAGACAATAAAAGGGTTGACTCAAAATAATTATGGGATTATCTTCAATATAATTACTAATATTTTAAAAATCAGATCATAAATTAAATTAAATTAATAAAATTTAAATTTAAATATTTAATTAGTATTAGATCGTTATTGAATTGATGTATAATAAAAATTAAAATTTTTTGAAATAGAATTATTAAAAAAGAGATTATTAAATATCAACTGATATATTCTAATTTAAAAAATTAAATTGCTTGACTAATTAATAATAACTAGTTAACTTTTAATAATAAAAGTTATTAAATTAAATTAAACAGGAAACATTATTGTTTAGATAAAACATTATCTTTTTTTTTTCACAAACTAGATAAATAATTGTTTAAAATAAACTCTTTTTGTTAAGTTTGATGAAAACTACTTTATTTAAACCTTGATTCGATCGAGATTGAAATTGTTTAAATCTAATTTAAATAATCGAAATAATTCATACTCAGCTTGAGTCGTCACCATCTCAATTTTTTAGAGCATCTATATCATGTTACATATGCAACAGAGTTGTTGGATAATATAACATAATGTAGATAGCTTAATTACAAGTAACAAACTTTATTCATCCAGGCCTCGTAATTATTTCTAAAAAGAGAGTGAAAAGTGTACTGAAAGACCCAATGAAATAATTCTCAACTAGGGAGAATCCTGGTGAAGAGAATCTGAGCACCGTACTGAGGCTGTAACGTGATGACCATGAATGGGGCATGGACGTACGTAGGAGACAAAACGAAGGAGTAACGCCTGATGACCATGGCTAGGACAAGTTTTGCCTCAAAAAGGGCCAAGTTTTGGCCAACGCAAATCCTGGGGCCTAATCCAAATGGCAAATATGAAGCTAAGTGCTTTCTAGGCTCGTTGAACCTCAAAGGATTGAATTCGTTTGCATCATCTCCCCACATCTCTTGATCACGATGTGTTGCTATTGTGGGAATAATGATCTGTGTCCCGGCAGGAATTTCCAACGTCCCCAGTTTAACATTCTTTGTTGCTTTTCTCCCTAAACCGACAGATGGAGAGTATAATCGAAGTGTTTCATGGATTATCAAGCTCACCTGCAATTTATCAGTAACCATTATCAAAAGTTTGTTCTGTAACTTACAAGTGAAAGTTATGAATATTTTGACATACAAGTTTAAGATTATGTAAATCCTCTGGAACTGGAACCTCTTTTGTTCCAAGAACTCGTGACACTTCTTCTCGTGCTTTGTCTTGCCATTCTTGATGTGATCCCAAGAGGAGGAGTGCCCAAGTTAAGAGATTCGCGGTGGTTTCTTTTCCTGCAAAGTAAAAGGTCTTGGATTCATCTATAATCTCCTCCACTCCCAAAGTTTCTTCCTCACCATTTCGATTTTTATGTGAAGACATCAGCAGACTAAGTAGATTGCTTGAGTTTTGTTGAGTTGCTTTAGAACCGTTGTCTTTGATCAACATTCTCACTGAGTCACGAATTTCATTCTCTAGTCTCCAACCTTCCCTGTTCTTCTTGGTAGGTATAAACCTGTAAATGGATACGTAAGAATGACTACCATTGAAACAAAAAAATTCTATGTATATGTATTCATATTACCTGAGGCCTGGAATGTTTAAACTTCTCAGAGACTCGGCGGCGAGGTGCATTTGCTGTTCTTGTAATGCGAATACGCGCTTCCCTTCTTCGTAACTGCTTCCAAAAGCTGTTCTTGATATAATATCTGCTGAGAGGTCTTGAAGCTCCTTATTCACTTCTATCTCCATCTCCTCTCTTTCTCCTCTTATTGCTTCCCATTTCTCGAGCATCCTCATTGTGCATGTCGCGATTTCTGGCACCCAACTCTATTACAAAGATTTGCTATCAGTTCTCCACACAACCACTCTGCTCCAAGGACTTGGGAAGATGTAAGGAATCTGATGAACCCTTTCCTTACATCTCGGAACACAAAACGGATAATATAAGAAATCTAAGAGGTAAGAGTAGAGAACACCTTAACTCGCTCCAAGTTGAAAGCTTGGTTTGAAATTCTCCTGTGAACAGCCCATTTCTCTCCTTCTAGTCCAAGAAGCCCCTGTGTGAAGAGCATCTGAACCTGAGGGGGGAGATCACTCTTCTTAAACGACACATTCGTGTTGATCAGAATTTCCTTTATCACCTCCACGTCGTGAATCATCAACATCGGCCTCCACGTGATCCAACAAAGGAAAGTCCTCCCGTACACTCCAGACCACTCGTGGTAATAAGGCAAAACCCTGCGAGTCACGTCGTGGTTGAAACTCATAGCTTTTGCATTAGCTCTAACGTAAAACCGACGCATCTCCAGGACGTTTCCGATGATCGGAAGGTAACCAGGCCCATCAACGCCTTGTCGTTTGAAGTGGCCTTGAATTCTGAAGGGTACCCATATAGTTACGTAAATGAGTTTCAAGATGCAGAAAGTATGTAAAAGGGCTGCAGTAAGTTGGAGAAGAACAAGAACGTCCATGCTTCAACACCTGTCTCTTAGAGAAAGAGAGAAAGTCAGGGCTCAGCTTAGGAGAGTAGTTTAAAGCTGTGAAGAAAGTGGCTTGCTGGTTTATATATTGAATATCAAAGTTGACAGAATTATGCAGTCACCCTTCTTTAAGATCAGTGAACTAGATTCTTTTTTATTAAGAGTAAGCGTAAATTACGAGTACTGCCCCTAAAAAACTTCCACAAGCGTAGAAAATCTGAGTATGGCCCCTAACAAACGTCCACATTCATGGAAAATATGAATATTGCCGCTAACAAACTTCCACAAGTTCAGCACACAATTCCAGTTGTTTTCAAGATTATGACAAGAATTGTAAGAAACAAGTTCAAAGACTGTGACAGGTATCGTAGGATGTTGGGTCTCGATGTTTCATTTATCTATGTGATTTTTTTTTTTTACACGGAAAGAAAAACAAAATAGACTAGCTCCGATAATCGAAACCCCTGCAGAGGGATCGAGGGTAAAGGAGTCCTTGCTTGTCGCGGTGAAGATCATCCAACAAGCTCCAGGGAGGCTCCCACAGTAAATGAAGGCCCAGCACTGAGACCGAGGCTAGAGAAGCCAAATAGTCTGCACATCGGTTCCCCTCACGAGGCGTGTGCTGTAGATGAACAACCCAGTCACGACGAAGCAGGTCCCGAATGCCTGTCACCAAAACAGAAAACTCAGTCAAAACAAAAGGGGAAGACGAAAGAATGTTAATGACCTCAAGGGAGTCCACTTCCAGCAACACACGACGGTAACCCCAATCCCAAGCCAGAGTCAACCCAGAATACACCCCGGTGAGTTCCGCCATAATAGGGGTGCCGACGCCAAGACGTTGTAGAAAGCCCCCGCACCAGGTCCCCTGACAATTCCGAAAGAGACCACCAGCAGAAGCAAGATTAGAACCCAATTGCACGGCCCCATCCGTATTTAACTTAATCCAGCCATCGAGAGGAGGAGTCCATCCAACCAGCGATCCCCTAGGCAGGCCCTGAGACGGAAAGAGCCTAGTTTCCATCGCATTTGCTCTAAGAATCGAATCCGTATAAGCCATGACAATAGAATGGCCATTAGTAGGCCAAGTGAAACCCGACTCAAAAATACTGCTATTCCTCCATTTCCATAAAAACCAACATGCTACCCCAAAAATAGTGGCCCACAAGACCTGTTGAATATGCACATGATGGTGAAGATTAGTATGGAGCCAGTGGCCTACCTCCTGACCAAAAAAATCCGCACACACCATGGTCACTGGAAATTGTTGCCAGAAAGAGTGAACTCGACGACAATCCCGTAAAACATGAATGAGCGTTTCCTCTTGACCACAGGAAGGACAACCCGCCTCCTGAGACAGATGACGGGTCACTCGTTCCTGATTGGTAAGCAGTTTCCGCTTCATCACCAACCAGAGAAAAGATCGAATGCGCAGGGGTCCCGCCCACTTCCATATGGCCTCCCAGTGACTACTGAAATCATCAGTATGGAGAGGTTCAATCAGATCGTAAGCAGTCGCAACGGTAAAACGACCATCCGAAGCCGGTCCCCAGCTCAGTCGATCCTCAGCACCATCACAAACGATGACCGACGCAATAGATAGACAAACAGAAACGGGGAGATGATTTTGGAAAATGCGCCAATTCCATTGGCCGTTGACGTCGAGACAATCCTGAACAGTAGCGTAGAGGAGACTCTCAGGGATGTCTGTCTGAACCAATAAATAAAGAGGACCCCAATCAGCTAACCAGTGGTCCAGCCAGAAGAGAATACGTTGCCCATTACCAACTTGCCATTTAACCCCTTGTTGAATGAATTGCCAAACGGCCGCAATCCCACGCCAAGTCCCGGAGGCGCCAGTTCTCGCTAAAGTTTGAGGGATATGTGTCATATCAACCTTATATTTGGCCCGCAGAGTTTGGACCCAAAGAGCCTGGGGTTTATTAAGGAATTCCCAGCCGAGTTTCATGAGAAGAGCATCGTTCATCGAACGAATACGCTTAAGGCCGAGACCCCCGGCCTCCTTGGGCTTACAAACGTCCTCCCACTTGACGAGATGAATTGTGTGGCCTTCCTGCTGACCCCAGATAAAAGTTCTCATCACTTTTTCGAGATCATCGCACAGTTGACGGGGAAGACGGACCGTTTGCATGGTAAAGATAGGAAGAGAAGCAATGACAGATTGAGTGAGAGTAACACGACCCGCCAACGAAAGCGTGCGAGCTTTCCACCCATTTAATTTTTGTTGAGCGTTATCTAAAATATATTGGTACGTATTACGATGAACACGCTCGTGGATCAACGGGACGCCCAGATATCTCCCAAGATTGTTAGTTTGCTGAACCTGAAGCACTTGGCTCAGGTGGCGCGCCGATTGATGAGGAACATTCTTAGAGAAAAATATCCTGGTTTTATTGAAGTTAATGCATTGCCCGGAAGCCTGACAAAAGGTGTCCAAAACCGTGTTGATAAGTTGCGTCTGCGCGGCAGTGGTAGCACCAAAAAGAACCAAGTCATCGGCGAAAAAAAGGTGAGATAGAGGAGGACCCGATGAACCCAAACGGATCGGTTGCCACTGGCCGTGAGAAACCGCCCGAGAGATGAGGTGCCCTAAACGTTCCATGCAAAACACAAAAAGATAGGGGGAAAGGGGATCCCCCTGACGAATACCACGGGAGGGAGTAAACGGATCAGATAAAGTACCGTGCCTGTTGCGGTCCAAACAGAACAAAATAAATTAAATTCTATCTAAACCAATTGGAGGCAAGCGCACCCCGTCGACAAGTAATAAAAATCGGTAAGAACCAGATATCGAACCCAAGGGAAAAATATTTTCAAAACGCAAAACAATTAAATTAAACGATGAAAAATTACTCAGACGATCAAGAATTTATTGATGTAAAAATAAAATTAAATAAAATAAGCAAATCAAAGAAAATATGAAAATTGCAAAATATAAATTAAAACGACCGGATTTAATCAAATGACAAAAATCGGTTAAGGTATTAGATTTCAATTGGATTGGAAATTAAAATAAAATTGTAACAGTGGATTGATTTAGGAAAAACTTCACTTAAACAAGTC
>JANKOE010000006.1:2789514-2810592 GCA_026284465.1 Erythroxylum citrifolium | reverse complement strand
CCATTGACACCAAAATCACTCAATTTGGTTTAGTAAATAGGAAAATATGCCTCAAACATTTTCGGACTGTTATTATGTACTATACCCAACTTCCATCAAGAATTGGAACATCTTAAGGATTGAATCAAGATTTAGCTCCTTCATATGATTTGTAACCCCATTTCTCTAGTTTACTCCAAAAGAACAATCATCTCATTTGGAATCCTACAGGTCCAACCATGATCAAAACATTGAACTATGCTCAGTAAAACTAATCCCATTGACACTGTTCCAACAGACTCCCTCACCTTCTTTTGATCAATCTCTTTCAAATCAACACCAAGGAATACAAATTTTTGTGGAGATGAAGGAAAATGTGTTAGGAACCTATTGTTTCAAGAACCAAGTCATTTGGAGGTCTAGAGAAGGAGTTATGATCAAAAGAAGCAACCAAGTTTAAGACCTCAAACAAGTTGAACCTAGTTTGGCACGAATGCCATAACTTTTTCCACAAATTTCAGATTCCTTTTGTTTTTAGACCATTTGAATGAGGACATCTAGATCTAAAACTTTTATGAAGACACCAAGTCGAGATTCGGCCTCTAAAATGGTCAAAAACTCAAATTACTGAAGTTGTCTAGAGAAGGTTCGTTAAACGAACCTGCATGTCCGTTTAACGGACATGAATCGACCAAACAGTCCCATTTCACCCGAAAAGGTCCGTTAAACGGACTTCTATGTCCGTTTAACAGACACACATTGGTCCAAGGGTGTTTTCACACCCGAGAAGGTTCGTTAAACGGACCTAATGTCCGTTTAACAGACATATATCACCAAATTCACTTTTTCTATCATCATATATGTCCATAATCTTATCAAATTCACTTTTTCTAGCACAAATCCATTTCATAACAACTCAAACATCAATTAGATTGCATTAAACCCTCAATTCTCTACTCATTTCATTCATCATTCTCAACTTCATCTTATCATTCCTAATCTCTATATCCTTTCTCCCTAACATAACTTATCCCTATGTATGAAGCACTTCATACTCAAAATTCATCATTTCCAAGTTCTTGAATACTTCATGTACACTTCAAGTTTAGCTCAACTTATCCATACCCAATTCATATCCTCTATTTAACCATAAATACCCAAAATGGAACACAAGCATATACATCCATTCACACCTTTTGCTGCACTCAATGTCCTGACTTCAAGTCAAGATTTGGAACTCTTTAAGACAACATTTCAATTCAAAGCCTTCACAAGAAATGAAGCCAAATGTCTCTTGTTTCGTTCAAACCAAAAAGCGTGTCAATTGAGCAACAATAGAAGCAGTTATGACCAATACATTAAAGCATACTCAACTTCATGTTGCTGCAATTTTCCAGATTTTCCATCATTCAATCTTACCATCTAACTCATCTTATACCTTCTTATTCGTAGATCATCTTTTTCATTACAATTGCTCATCATTCTCTACCTAATTCAACTCAATAAATCACTCACAAACAAATCATGATCCATAATTTAGCATTAACCAAAAACAGAGCATAAGTAAGTATCCATTCATAAGCAATTTCTACACTCATCCAATCACTCCTTTGAGAATCACTCAATCTCTAAACCTCTCTATACCCTTACATGAATTCTTTCTCATCCTACACATCCAAACATAACACATGAACATGAATAGACACATACATAAACCTTACAAAAATCAATTCAAATCCTCATCATGCTAGCTTCAATTAACCATACCCATGAAAAATCAAAGTTTAACTTACATGTTTTGCTCCAAAGCTCCCTCAAGTCACCAAGAAACCCTAGCTCCTCCAATATGCACGAAAATCAACTTTGAAGGTGAAATGAGTTGGGTCTTTTAGTAAGAAGGAGGAGAAGACAATGAATATAGAAGAAACAAAGTGAAGGAGTTGGATAAAAATCAAACATGGTGAGGTGAGAGCAAATTTCGTAGATGAAGACAATGGGAAAGATGAAGAAAATGAAGAAGATAGAGAGGAGAGAAGCATTGTCGTACGTAGCAAGCGAAAGACCCTAAAACATGGTCTTTCACTTAGTAATTTCGTGTATCAACATGTGGTGTGGCAAGTGACACATGTCACTTGCCACATGTCACTTCCCTATAGCTCCATTTGGTCCCCTTTACAACTAGTCCATTTTATCTTCAAATTCTACTCCATTTGTCTCCCAATTTTCAATGACATAAGTCATTATATCCTAAAGTCATTTACCAAAATTTCCATTGCCATTAGACAGTAATTTCTACTACCATTTAGCAGTTGGTTTGCCACTTGGCATTTTTTCTTAGTCCAAAAATTACCTCCAAAAATTTCAGAAAATTTTCCCAAAATTCTCCAAAAATTCTAAAATAACAATTTCACTCTCCAACTCAATTTCCAATACAAACAAACCCAAATTTGCAATAACAATCACATTTATTCATAATTATACCCGGAATGTCAATGAATGCATGTACAATTATTTTCATGTGCAACAAAAATTCATTATTCACGTGTATGTGTATGTCACAATATGCCTGAGCATGTAAATGCATTTCTAAACTCTCAATGATCACTCCTATTTACTATTCTAACCTCTCCACTGGTAACGGGATGTTACAGACTCTACATCTTTCCTTATCCCTCTCCCCATGCCTATATTGGTGAGCACACTTCCTACACATATTGACATCATCGATTGGGGCATCTAACTTTTCGTATTATTTGCCAAATGCTCTCTCTCAGTCTCTTCCTATTCATTGTTTTAGACTCGTTAATCTCTGTTTTAGCTACTATGTTGCTAAAAGTTGCCAACCGCCTTATCCGTCGTCATCAACAAAATCACCTTATCCTTTCTTTTTAGCCTTTAGTGATGTTTGGGGTCCTTCTCCTGTTTTATCCTATTTTAGCTTTTGGTACTATGTAACCTTTGTTAATGATTACATGAAATATACTTAGATCTTTCCATTATGGGCCAAATATGATTTTCTATCTACCTTTTTCCTTTTTCACAAACAAATTGAGAACATTTTTCATTGTCGTATCAAACATTTTTAGTCTGATTGGGGTAGCGAATATTGATCCCTTCATAAAGTTCTCCAAAATTTGGACATAAACCACCGAATCACTTTTCCTCACTCTCATCCCCAAAATGACACCGTTGAACGCAAACATCGTCACATCGAAACAAGCCTAGCCTTAGTCCATCATACCTCCCTTCCTTCTTGATTACGGGCTCATGCCTTTACAATTGCAGTTTATCTCAGAAATCATTTTCCTTCACCCACTCTAAATAACACCTCTCCCTTTCAATTACTTTATAACAAAGTTTCCGACTACACATTCCTCAAAGTCTTCGGTTCTGCCTACTGGCCTCACCTCTAACCCTACAATAAACACAAACTTCAACCACGATCTGACCTATGTGTCTTCTTAGGCTATTGTCTTCATCACCATGGCTATCTCTACTACTCTCTAACACTGGCTGCATATATATGTCTCGAAACGTTCGTTTCGATGAATCTTTCTTCCCTTTCACCAATCACTCTCCTCTCAGTTATGTGTCTCCTCCAAGCTCCATTCTGCCCCTTCCTCTCAACATCACCGAGCACCTCCCTTCCCGTTCTGCTTCTCTCTAACCCGTCTACCCATCCTCCTCAAAGCCCACTCCCTCAACCAAGCCCACATACTCATCTCTCCCTATCTCCCAATCAGCAACACTTACCAACCCACGATCCAAGTCCATCTATCATATCACAAACCCACGTCCAAGTCCACCTCCTAGCCCAACATCTCATGGTATATGTCCACCTGACCAACCCAAATCATCAACCCAACTTTCTTCTCCCACCTTGAGTCCACCTACTCCCCTATCCTCCTCTGTTCCTATTTTTCTTATCTTACCGTCGACATCACTTCATCCCATGGTAACCCGATTAAACACCAATTTTATACACCCATGCAATACCAAATGGCACTGTCAAATGGCCTCCCCCCCCAAGCTCACGCTCATGATTTGATGCCTTCGGCTCCCATTCCCTCCTCTATCACAATGGCTCTATGCCACCCTTAATGGCATCAGGCTCTTCATCATGAAATGCAAGCACTCCTCATCAATACCACATGGGATCTTGCGCTTTCCTCTCCTTCTCAGAATTTGGTTAGATGTAAGTGGATCTTTCACATCAAATATCTCCCCGATGGAAGCATTGATCGTTACAAAGCTTGCCTCGTCGCCAAGGGCTTCCACCAACTACAGGGTCTTAATTATACTGAGACATTATCCCCGGTGGTTAAACATATCACAGTAAGGTTAATCTTGTCTCTTGCTCTCTCCCACGACTAGATTGTCAAGCAACTCAACATACAAAATGTATTCCTCCATGGTTTTCTTACGGAGGATGTCTACATGGCTCAACCTCCTGGCTTCGTTCACCTTGATTTCCTCACTCGTGTCTGCAGCTTAAAGAAAGCTCTCTATGGTCTTAAGCAAGCCCCAAGAGCTTGGTTTGCTCGTCTGTCCACCAGGCTTCTTGAATTAGGCTTCTCTCCCTCTAGGATAGATTCATCCACGTTTATCTACCACCATAACAGTGACACCATCTACCTCTTAATTTATGTTGATGACATTCTCCTTACCGGATCCAATTCCTCTACCGTCACTGCTCTTATTTTGACGCTCGGAGATTTTTTCCAATCAAGGACCTTGGCCATCCCTCATATTTTTTACGTGTCGAAGTTTATCCTTCTCCCTCGGGACTTATTCTCTCTCAATGCAGGTACATACTCGATTTACTCAATAACACCAATATGTTATATGCCAAACTAGTTAACACTCCTATGGCACTGTCTGCGTCTTTGACTGCCACCTCTGGCCATGAGTTTCCGGATCCCACCCTACATCACAGTATTGTTGACAGCCTTCAGTATCTCCTTTGTTGTTAATCGGGTATGTCAGTATATGCATGAACCTAAAGATGTTCATTGGCAGGCTGTGAAACGTGTTCTCTACTATCTAAAGCAGATCATTAATTTTGGCCTCCATCTCCACAACTCTGCTTCCTCCTTTATTTGCGCCTTCTTTGATGTTGACTAGGCTGGGTGCCTAGATGATCATAAATCTACCGGCAGCTTCTGTATTTTCTTTGGTCGTAATCGTATTTCTTGGAGCTCCAAGAAACAAGCCAGTGTCACTCGATCCAGTACGGAGGCTAAATACAAATCACTGACTTCAACTGCTTCTAAAGTTATCTGGATTCAACATCTCTTTTAGGAGCTCGGTGTCCGCCTTCCAGCTCCTCCAACATTATACTGTGACAACATTGAAGCCACCTACCTTGCAGCCAATCCATTTCTTCATTCATGCACCAAATGTGGAACTGGATTATCATTTTGCTCGTGACAGAGTCAATGCTAAGTTTTTGTCTATCTCTATTATCTCCAGCAAAGATCAACTTGCCGACATCCTCACTAAGCCCTTAGCTGCCCCACGTTTTCAACACTTGTGCTCAAGTCTCACTGTCAACTCCTTCAAGCTCAACTCGCGGGGGGATGTCAAGACTCATCATCACAAACCATAGAATGCACAACAACAGATTCTTTTCTTTAACAATTTATTGTTATTTTGTTATTAAAATCAAAGGTCCAGATCATTTTGTTACTTTCTTTTGTTTATATAAATATGTACAGCAACTGTGTATAAAGAGAAAAAACAATTATTGCAAAACCTTTGATTTGACAAAAAGATTTTAATAAAAACATAAGAATTTACAATGGACATTAGTGTACTTATGAATAACAGGGTATTAACGTACCTAGAATAGACATAGCTGCAACATACATAATGCACAATTCACATGTAATGTAGAGAACACACTTTGAAAATCTTACAGCAACTTCAAATGCTAAAATCCTTTTTTTTTTGGCCATTGCTCAAGAAGTATATCAATTGCTTCCATCTCTGTGTGTCTTGTAACCTACTAGAAAAATTAGCATATAAATTTACAAAGCAAGTGTAGATTCCAATTTGAAACGTTTGACCCTTGTAATTTTTTTACAAGACAAGTTGCAACTTCTATAGATTTCCATCCAAGTGGATAGTTTATAGTATAGGAAACAATAATCAACAAATTCCATTCTACACTGATACAGGAGTTGTAATTACTGGTATTTTAACATAAACTAATTATAGGCATATTTAATTACTTGTCGAAAAATATTAGCTTTGCTAAATCTAAAATTGCTCAAAAATATGTTTTCAACTCCTGCAACATGCACTCTGCACTATAATAACTAGGAAAGTAATTTGTCATGCAAGTTGTATATTCATTAGCAAATGTGAGGCATTGAATGGACTTGCATTCCTTGTCTCTGTGGTCCTATTTCTTCCAGATGTAATGACCTTTCCATCTTCAACAACAACACAACTGATTAACCAAATAAAACGTTCAAACAAGGGCATGAATTTCAAATTAAAAGGCAGCAGAAAAAGTATAATCTTTTCAAAGTAAAATTGAGGTTAGCCTAATCAATTCTAGAGTCCTACCTTTATTTAGTGCTCTAAATATAACAAATCAAATTAGCAAGACAAGTTATAACTCACTCAACAAGCCCTTCAAGGCATGTTTGGTCTGTCGTAGGAGAGCCACATATATCATAAAAGAGAAATAACTTAACACATCAAATGGACCTTAAACTTCAATGCATGATAATAAAAACAACATGAAAGTAATAACGTAGAAAAGAAGCTATTGATGTCACAACTGTGAAATTGTGCTAACGGAATAAGACATAGAACGAAAGTGAGAAATCTTTCAAACAAAATGTTCATTGACATCTCCCTCTAGTCGTCTTCATTCTCAAGGAAGCAATTTCCATCACCTTGCATGTCAAGGGAAATAGGAAAATATTTTATGCATGCACGCATAGGCACAAAAAATATGATGGGAAATGGAAAAGGTACAATAAATAGTTCACCCATGGTTATGGATTTGATATTCGAAAGTTAAGGAGTCCATGTGAGACGGAAGAAATACAAGAAAAATATTATTGAGTTTTGGTTATAATTAGTGCTGGACCCCATTTTCGAAGCCCAACAATCGCTTCCTGATATCGAAGAAAGTTAGGCCCGAGCTCCGACCCCCAAGGCTAAACCCGGGGTGACCCGTCGGGACAATCGTATGAGATAAAAGCGAAAAGAATTGCAATTAAAACAAATATTAGCGTGGCAGTAAAGAGGGGTTCGTCGCGGCATAAGCATCCCTCGCCGCGACGAAGTCGCCCAAAGGGGTGTTCGCCGCGACGACAAAATAAGGGTTCGCCGTGACGACAAAAAAAAGGGTTCGCCGCAACGTGCCAAAGGAAGTTCACCGCGACATGCCAATGGAAGTTCGCCGCGGCGAAAGTCCCCAAAACAGAAATCCAACATCCACATTCAAGCATTCAACAATCACATACATTCATACCTAACAACAATACCATTACAAATCTCGTGGGTTCAATAAACTTTGCTTACGAGACATCATACATATCAAAGCTTGAAACACAATGCATAAGGATGCTCAATGTTGATATGCTTAATAAACTATCCAAAATAGTTACTAACTTAGTACAAAAATCTCTAACTATCGTGGAGTTTCCAATGCCTTGCAAGGATCAACTGTCATCTTGTTCTGCACCTGAGGAGGGAAAAATAATGGGTTGAGCTACACAGCTCAGTGGCTAATATATTTATAGCCATCGGAGTCGAGCCACACATTCAAGCAGATATATATTTATATTCATGTAAAAATTCAATATTCAACCATTTCACTCACAACTCATATTATCAAAATGGCATCACAAAGAATATGTCATGTAATCTATCCAACACAACATAACACTCAATTATGTACCATTCATAACTACGCAAAGATGCAATGCACAAACAAACGGCTCGAGAGTTCCGTGGAACAAAACGGATAAACCGGAGTTTATACCGTGAACAAAACGAGTTTGATTTCTCAGGATCTCGTGGCCTCAAGAGGGCAGCCGGGAGAAGGCTATACGTCAACGTGCACGTAACTAACGAAACATTCCTCTCTTGCCCAAACACAATCAAATTTCAATGTTTAACTCATTTCATACACATTCATACTTTTCATGCTCATCATGCTTTCTCATTCTTTTCACAAAATGCCATGATATTTTTTAAGGCAATACATGATCACAATCACAATGCATTTTCAACAATTTTCATAATTCAAAACAAGCATTTTAACATGCAACATATAAGCAAGCAAGACAATTTGCCCATACATAACAATTATAAATATATTACCCACCTAATATCGCTTGACAATCCAAGTTCAATGTTGCCTTTCCTCTTGCTCTTGGATCGGGTCTGCTTGGTTTCCTATAATAAACCAAGCTCACAATCAAACAATATTCATAGGAAATTCATAAGGCTTCGAAAATCAAAAGTGCTAAAATTGAACTATAACCCCTTTCAACACCTAGCATTTTGGTCCAACTTTTCCATGGTCGTTATGATCAGATAAATGAAGACATTTGGTAACTCTTCCTTCTAGAATAATGTTCTTCATTGTCTTAAGTTTCCAAAGACACCAAACTCATTCCATTTGGTTCAGAAATGTGGAAGTTATCCCCCAAACACGTTGGAAACATCCTTATGCTGACACAATAATCTATACTCAACTTCCATCCAAAATTGATATTCTTATAGACCGAATTTGGACTCCATTCCTTCATACAAATTGTAGCCCTAAGTCTCTAGTTTACAACGAATCAAAAATCACCTCAATCGGACATCTACATAAATAAAAAAAATTTGGGGTCCAACAAATATAATGTTCCAGATTTGGTCCTTTTTTTGTATCTTCAATATGTATAGTTTCTACTTCATATACATCTTATTTATAAGAAACTTCGACATATATCGACTTTCTATTTTCTTCTGTATCTCTACAAGTGATGCAATATTCATAACTTGGTATATAATCTCATCTGCCAGACATAGTCAAATGGTTCTAACTACTTGAACCTATAACTCCTCCAAATTAAGCTCATTTATTTCTTCCAAATTATTCTCCTATAGCCCCATTAGCAAGCTTGGTTGTGATAACAAGCCTTTCACTCTCTATTGCCATCATCTGAAGTTTCCAATTCCGTTAAACTTCCTTATTTCAAACCTTTCATCCAAATTCACTTTTACCTCTACTATGCTCTAATGCTATTTATTGAGAAAATGGATGCTAACAATAGAGAATATGATGCAAACCTTAGGCTAGAAACCACCTAAAACCTAAATCACAAGGACTTAGAACCTTCTAAATAGTTACAACATAATTATATAAACACAAATCTAATGATAATAAGAAATTAATATAACAAGACATCAATAATAAGGTCATAATTATAGTATAATGTTTTTTTTTGAAGTTACAGTATGATCTCTTTTGGTAACCTTAATAATTTAAAAGTATATGTAGTTTTCTTCTACCTTGACACAAATAACTCCTACTAATTAATATTTTTCTTTTCTAGATAGATAAAATTTGCTCTAATTTGGTGAAGACATCTTGATTATTTGAACTTACTTTTCAATGCATAAGAGCATCACTTTCATTTTTTAAGAAAAAGGATCAATGGAAATAGATAATCTTATGTCATTAATGAGATGATTGTTGATTGACTTCAATTAATTATCTGATTATCAACAACAACAACAATAATAACCTAATAAAAATTTCGCTAATTTGCGAAATTTGGGCAGATCCAACAATACTCAGTCTTACTCTAGGTAGTTGAAGGATTGTTTCCGAATTAATTATCTGATTATCACCAATATAATTGCTTAATTTTCAAAGTACTTGAGTTTGAAAATATGATAGCTTTATTACTTTACTTTTTCAAATTTCAATACTTTGAACAAAATAAATTATATTTTTTAATTTTGATAGTAAAAATGTTAATTTTTAATTTCTTTGATAATTTGTAAATAAATGACGGTTAAATCCAAAGATTGACAAAGGCATGAAGCTAGGATGTGACTATTGGTGAAGTTAAAAAGTCAAGTGAATTGAACTTGTAACTGCTACGATCGACTTTTAGTGAGAAGACTTAGGCCCTGTTTGGTTGAGGGGCTGGTAATGGAACGGGATGGAACGTAACATACTTCTATCGTATGGTTGAGGGTTTTATAATGAAATAAAACAGAATGGGATAGAAGCGGAGGATTTCATGTTACGTTCTATTTCATCCTAAACAGTGAAAATAAGGAACCTATGATTTGGAGAGTTTAGGATGGAACGTAAACTAATATATGCATACTACCTAACATGCCCTCAATATTTTTTTAATACCAATTATTTCTTCTAACCTTAACCTCCCTTTTCTCTATACTCATTTATTACGGTCCACAAAATTTGTATATAATTAATAATATTTTTATATTGTTTCTCCTTACCCTAATAATAATATTTTTATATTATTAATAATAAATGATATATAATTAATAATAAAATTTAATAAAATTTGTATTAATGAAAAATAGAAAATATATATAAATTATTCTTTAATTATTTGTATATATTTCTATATAAATAAAATATAAATAAATTATTTTAAATATAAGTCACATATATTATAATAAAATAAAATTTATTAAATAATTAATGATAATATTTTATATAAATAATAATAAATTGTATATAATTAATAATAAAATAATAAAACTTTTATTAAACTTTTATTATTTTAAAATAGAAAATATAAAAAATTTATTTGTCACGGTTGTGACTTGAACCGTGACTTTTTAATTGGACATGATTTCTATTTTAAAATCATAGCATTAAGCCTCCTATAACAACCATTTTAATTTCAGGAGTATAATAGTCATTTATCATACATTACAATACATTTCACCCATTTTTCAAACAACATTTTACTATATTACATTATGAACCCTTCCATCCCTCCCAAACAATTTTTTACTATATTACATTCCATTCCATTATAAACTGTTATGTTCTATTTTATTTCATTTCATTAATTAACATCCAACCAAACAAGCCTTAAGTGTTGTATAGATAAACCAGATAAAATTAAGTTTTGCTCTTCATCTTTTCCATTTACATTCTTTGACAGCTTTCATCGAACCCTTTGATTATTGTTGAAAGCGAATTGGATGCTTCCGTGAGTATGGATTTTCACACTAGTTCTGTAACTCAGAAGATTCTTTGAATGAGAAGAAATCAACTATGGTGATTAAGATGATAAAAGCAAAAAAGAAGTGATCTTTTACTCTGTACAGAAGTAGAGAAGGAACTATAAGCCATCCTCACTGTGATTCCCACGGTATAACCACTATTCGTGTCCTTATCTGAGAAGAAAGAATTTATAGGGAACCAAGTTTGCAATCTAGGGACTAGGTTTCCGTCCCCCAAAGTTTCCTTCCATTCCTTTTCCTCTCGCCTTAATCCAAAACAGCAGTAAATCTACCTTCTTCTACGGTCATTAGAGGAGACACAACCTGAATTAAGACCCAAACACTGATCCTACTTGAACCGATTTGACCTGGTTCGAAGCAAGTTGACCCAAATCAATTTTCCCCAACTTGGGCCGTGGCCCACTCTTTTTGTTAATTGAGACCGTCAATGAAACTAGCCTTTTATCCTTCGTCAATCCTTCACTACAAGTTAGGCCCAAACCATGCAGTCGACCGAAATCCCTTACCAACCCAAATTATCTGACCAAGCCCATTCTAATCCAACTTGAATTGTCCCAACTTGATTTGAACCGACTTGACTTGAACTGTTATCAACCCGACCCATCGTTGAGTCTTGTCATCTCTAATTATTTTGAGTCTTTATTACTTTCTAAGTTTCATCCTTACGAAGTTTTCTTTTACCCCTCTTGAAATTCTTTCATCGCTTGCTTAAGTTTTCGATTCTTTAATCGCATCTTAATCTTGCGTCACCCAATGATCCTACTATCTTCAATTCCTTCTTGCCTGCCTTCTATTGGATTTGCTCCTCACTCTCCTGTATTTACCTAAATCACTAGATTTGGATATTAGTTATTACCTGAACCTAGTTCTTGAGGCGCATGAGAAAGGTTTCAACTTTACAAGCTCACTTCTCTTAACATGGAAGTGGGGAATCAGAAAAATAATAAACAATCTCATGTAGGCTTGCAATGCTCTCAAAAATCATTACTTTCTAACAAAATTTCCCACTTACTTTGACATTTCTATTTAGGACTATTCTGAAATGGAACACCTTCCTTCGCCTTTTTGACAAACAGCGGATTGCATTAGTTGTTAGCTGATTATATTAGTAGTTAGCTAATAGCTTATTATATCAACTGATTTGTCCAGGGTTAACATTAGCTGCTTGTTAAAAATGGCTCGGTAAAATTAGTTTATTAGTATTAAATGTTGATGTGTAAAATAACTTATGAGGGCATGATTTTTAAAAAAATTATAAGGGTATAAATATATGGCATTGGTACAAAGCTGCTAACTAGGGTAAGGAGGGAATGAGATCCTCTTTTCCCACAACAAGAGAAGAGACATATGTTAGGGTAATGGTATTAGTGGGGTCTATGTTTACTTTACAACAAAATAAATGCAGAGATCCAGATGGGCATATTGGCCCTATTTGGCAAACAACGGATTGCATTAACTATTAGCTGATTTTATCAATGGTTAGCTAATAGCTGATTATATCAGCTGATTTGACTAATAGATAAAATCAGTTGTTTATTAAAGATGTTTGGAAAAATTAGTTGTTAATGTGTAAAATAACTTATGAGGGCATGATTTAAAAAAAATTGTAAGGGCATGAATATATGGCGTTGGTACAAAGCTACTAACTAGGGCAAGAAGGGAATGAGATTCTTTTTTCCTTCAAAAAGAGAAGAGACATGTGTTAGGGTAATGGTATTAGTGGGGTCCATGTTTACATTACAACAAAATAAATCTTGAGATCCAGATGGGCATATTATGCAGGAGTAGGACAGAAGACAAACAATCATTTTCTCAGCAATCCTAAAGAAAGAGATGCCCCTCCGCGTCATTAGGCAAACAACTAAATCAATTGAAGGGCCAAACGCTCCTGTAGAGGAACTTTTAAAAAACAGCTGGTTGGGTTGAATCAGCCAACCCAACTAGCTTTTAACCAAATAAGTTTTAAGCTTTTTTAATATGGTCAAATAATTATTTTAGGTCAATCAACTAAAAAATAACTTATCAATTGTTTACCAAATGAGCTCATTATGCAAGAGTAGGACAGAAGAGAAGCAATCATTTTCTCACCATTCCTAAAGAAAGAGATGCCTCTCCGTGTCATTAGGCAAATAGTTAAATCAGCTGAAGGGTCCAAACGTTCCTGTAGAGAAGCTTTTAAAAAATCATTTGGTTGGGTTATAACCAAACAAGTTTTTAGCTTTTTAATATGGTCAAACAGCTATTTTGGGTCAATCAACTAAAAAATAGCTTATCAGTTGTTTACCAAACGAGCCCTTTATGTTTATTAGCAGTGAACGGTGAAGATTCCTTTCTTCTATTGTGGGTTGGAAAATCAGAACCTTGGAGTCTAGCTGAAGTAACGGCAGTACGCCTTTGTTGGTTATAATTGAGACACTTCAGAGATTTGAATTACAAAACTAACAAATTAAGTAATATTAGGGTTTCTATTAAAGATCTAGAGACATTAGAAAAAATTACATTGGAGGTGCTATATCACTTAAAAATATCAAAATATGTGAAATCTGGTCAAAAGTATTTGATTGAATTGGATTTCATGTTACTTTAAGATTACATTGACTAGCTTTTGAAATATTTTTGAAACTTATGATATAATTGATAAAATTTCTATTATCGACGATTCTTTAATAAATATTTCTAAAAAATAAAGAAAAAATATGACATTTAAAACCCTCAAAACTTTAATTTTATTAAATAAATTATGAAATTATAATCAAATCATTTAAAATGAAGAGGAATCTCTTTTTGTTGAAAATTGCATCTATCTCCCTTAACAAATTCTTCAATTCTTTGAAATTATGTACAGAAGAACTACTAAAAGATTCAAAAATCACTTTAGCAATGTGCATTTTATTAAAAGGCTTCGAAACACAAACCTATATAATTTTTTATTAATACTTTAAATATCTTGCAATTAATTTTTATTTTAATTCATGTATTTTAAAAATTATTATTATGTACTTTTTAAACTAATAACTAAAACAATAAATTCAGACAACAAATTCTTCGTTCTATAAGCTAGTGTTGTATTTTGCCTTCCTCTTAATGCTAACTTCCTTTTTTTTCATTTTGAGCTTATGACAAAAGTTTTTAAAACTGTTGATACCCCGAACCTTTTTTGAATAAATCTATAACTTGATTTTTTTCTTATTTCAACCTCTTATTCGAAAACCTTTTTTCTGATAAAATGATAATTTTCCTGTACATATTTAGTTATTGCATGAAAATTTGGATTCTCTACTAAATGTATCGCTGACGTCACATTAAAAACGAATTACAAAATATATTGGTTAATTTCAATCCTCCGATAATTGCATAAGCCAAGTACACATGCATAAAAATATACCCATTAGATGAATGTTGGTATTATGATCACCCATATAGTCAGCATTAAAATAACTACCTATCTTTTAATCTTCACCTTTCTTATATAAGACAACATAATCTAATGTACTATAATCATATCTCAAAATTCATTCCACTGCTTCCAAATGAGGCTTCTTTGTATTTTAAAAATATCAACTCATCACACCTTTTGCTTAAGAAAAATTAGGTCTGATTAAAGTTAGGAAAAATAAACTATTCACCAACAATCAATACAACATTGTATCTTCCAAATTTCTCATGTTTTGAGCACACGTTTTAGCATTTGGCTACATTTGAGTCAAACTTGACTTGCACTCAAGCTTTAAAAACTTATTTAACAATTCTTTGAATATGTTTTGATATATTCCTTTTTGACTATGATTAACCTTTAGTACAAGAAAGTGCTTAAGTTGTCCAAGT
The DNA here is from genome assembly GCA_026284465.1 of Erythroxylum citrifolium. Lineage (NCBI taxonomy): Eukaryota > Viridiplantae > Streptophyta > Magnoliopsida > Malpighiales > Erythroxylaceae > Erythroxylum > Erythroxylum citrifolium. The sequence continues at coordinate 2,795,532 of JANKOE010000006.1, read as the reverse complement.
TCTTTTATTTGGTATAATATTGAGGAACTCTTCTTCATTTAATGAATTTCTACTTCAAATTTGCCTATTATGATTAAATCATCTGCATTCACTAGTATAATAACTAGTTTTCCTCCATTAACTTTAACAAACAAACTAAAATCTGTAAGTGTCATAAAATATCCAATATGAATAAAAAATTTTAACATTCTTACCATATAAAGTCCTTGATGCTTGCTTTAATCTATATAGCTTGCACAATCTATTCTTCACATTCATCTTTCATAAGTTTCAACTTTTGCTAGATATAAGTGCCAGTAATACTCTTCCTATTAACCTTAAGTAAAATTTACAAAGGGTTACTCTTCACCCTTGAAAAAGTAAAATCATTGTAAGGGTCTTTTTTACTTTCAACAAAGAAAATTTTGTATAGAGGATTGATCTTCATCCATCTAAACTACTATAAATTACTTTTGTCTCCCTTTCCTTACTCTCTTTTATTATTTTGTGTTTGTTTTTTAATTATTTCATATGAATTTGCTATAATCATTCATTATCGTATGTAATTAGTTAATTAGTTTCAAATAGGTTAGAATATAAACACACAAAATTCTCTCTTTTCTCATATACCATTTGAGACTAACAATTGGTATTAGAGTAAATCTCATTCATTGCAGATATACTTCTAGCAAAATTTTAAAAAATATGACTCTAACATGATTTGATTCACTTTTTGGGCAAGGAAATCAAAGCACATAATACCATCATTCTTTGATAGAGATAATTATCTTTATTGGAAGACTAAGATGAAAAACTTTCATACATCCAAATGAAATCCTTAGTGAGAGATAAAGGAGAGACTAAGGTACCAAAGGATATAAGCAAGTGAAAAAATGATAACAATATTCTTATCGCATTAAATAGCAAGGCCACACATATTTTATTTTTTACATTAAATAAAAATGAATTTAATAGAGTATGCATGTGTGAAACAATTTAAGAGATATGGTATACTCTTAAAATCATATATGAGACCACCACTCAAGTGAAAGAGAGCAAAGTGAATATGTTTATCTATTAATACAAATTGTTTGATATGGGATATAATGAATCAATTTTTAACATGTATGCTCATTTCATTTCTATTATTAATTCTCTTAAAGGTCTTAGTAAAACCTAAACTAATCTTGAAATGGTGATTGCTTAGACCTTTACCAAAGATTTGGGAGGTAAAGATCACCATCATATAAGAAGAAAAAGATCTGAGAACATTACCATTGGAAGAGCTAGTTGGATCATTCCTCACATATGAGATGTGGATGAATAAATTGCATAAAGAGGAAGTGACTTCAACAAGATCAGAGATCATGTGTTTAAAATATCCAAGGATGAGAACATTAATGATAAGGAGTCCTTCATAAGCAAGATCGGTGAGGATATAAAGCTCAACACAATGAAATTTAAGAAACTCTTAAAGAAGAAGAGGGATAAATAATTGAAGAAGAATAAGAAAGCACTTGATTTCACAAAGAATGGCACCACTAGTTTGAAGAGAAAAAATAAAAAATATAGCAACAAGTATGTGGTTTATAGCTAATAATGATGAGCAAATCTCTTCCTTAAATACTTGTGATAATAATGATTATTATGAAGTTGATCCCTTATATGATGAGTTAGTTGAATGTTTAGAGCTCATGAGCGAGAAAATGAAAAAAGTATCTTTCAAATATAAAGAGATTCAAAAACTCTTAGATGCATATATGATTAAGAGTAAGAAATTAAAATGTAATACGCATAATATTGTAGAATTTAAGAGTGCAGTTGTTTTTAATAACAAAGTGGATGTTTTTATTGCATTAGAATAAGATTTTGAAGAAGGAGATCAATATATGATAAGGTCTCATCTTAATGTATTATTTGATATTATCTCCTTTTTAATTTATTTTGTGCGTAAATGTTAAAATTAATGTTTGTTTTGTTTTAGGAGATGAAGAGTAGAGATTGTTTCAAATTGGACATTATTGGCGAAAATTACAAAATTTTGGATGAAATGGAAAGATTGCTACAGTGGATAAAATTGATCACTTAAAGAGTTGGAGTTTGACTAGAAGACTTCGCCTTATCCTTATAATGTAAAAATTTGAATTCATTTTAGATAAACATCTTTACAAGTTAAGAGTTAGACTAGGATTAGATTAAAAAACTCTATAAAAGGGACGGTCCTCAAATGAGGGTTCTCTCTTTTTACGCTTTTTGCAATTCCTAGTCTTTTTTCTATTTTTGTTATCGGAGAAAAAGTCATGTGTGGCTAAACTCAATTATTTTGATTCAAAATGATTCAATACTCTAATTGTAACCTTGTGAGGTTTAGTGTTCTAAACATTTTATTCGTGTTTAATTCAAGTATTTCTTGTTTTGAGTTCTCATATTTCATGAATGATTATTATTTGATTAATTTGATAATTTAATTTAATATTAATTATTCTATAGCTATCCATGAATTCAGTTATCCGTAATTGTCATGAAGGAATGATATAAGTAGCAGATAGGTTATTTATGACTTTCCATATTTAACTTATGATAAGAAAACTAAATTGAATAGTTTCAATTATCTCAATTATTTAATTTAGAGTTTAGTCTTTTTCACGGAGCTTATTGCTATCATTTATTTTATATGGAATGTTATCACACCTAGCCAATGGATGATAAGTTTTGGTTTAGATGTTGAATTTGAACCAATTAATTTAGAAAATTTTGATACTTATTACTGCTATCCTAATACGTTTCGAACTAACTACTTTAATTGTGAAATATTCTCTTTAAACTAATGATCAATGTTACAATTAGATGAGACCTTTCTCTTGAATCAGAGTTTTGTAATCTTGACTTTCTCATTTTAAAATTAAGTTGATTTAATTTGTTTTCATATTAATTTTAGTTAATCAGTTATTTAATCAAAAGCCCCCCATTTAATTTTATTCATTAAAATTAAGAAGCTAGTGATTAGTTCTCTAGTGATTCGACCTGGTTCTATAACTACTACAAAGTTTGAAGAATCAAAATTATTTTGGAGGCTTCGACAACCCGACCAATATCATTGAAGAATCATTGTCTAATTTCACTGTAGGAAGTGAACAATTAAATGGCATGCTTGGAGCCTAAGAAATCTCTAATGGTAGGTATGGAATTAGTTTCATTTATGGAAGTGCATCATCTAATGCTAAGATAGTTTTTACTAGGGGCATACATTTACATGATGGGCTTACGCCTAAACCATCATATGAGCATGTTATATCTTTTAAATACAAACCAAAATTATACACTTATCAATCATCCTCTAGGTCCCAAGCAAAAGATATCTTCATATGTTCATGTATAGGTCTCCTTCTAAACCTAATGGACATGACATTAAAAAGAATAAATAGGCACAATTTTTTTACTCAAGGCCGTCTAAAAAGAATATACTACAACATATAGGCTTTTTGTCATCAAAATAGTATGAAATAACCTCGTAATCATTAAAGGTTTCATTATAAGCATAAAGTCATAATGTATGATCTCATTCAACATAGGTCATATTTCTATTAAAGAAGCATGTCAATAGTCAATTCAAATGCAATGCCTTTTTATCACACAAGGAGAGCTTCTAATCCCCCACATATCTAAAAGAGAGCACTATATCACTCATATAATTCATTAAGACATAAAATGCATATATGTTATATTCTTATCGGTCACACTCTCATAATTCATATAATTTCAAATTATCTTATGTTAGACGTCACTTTTGTGGTGGTTATAGTTATATCTATAAAAATTGCTCTTCGAAAAAATATTTGCTAATTAAACTCAAAAATAGATGGGTAGAAAAAGATTTAATCACTAATTCCCAAAGATCAAAGTTTATGTGAATACCTAGAACATATGAATTTCTTTACTTTGTAGGTCAATATCAAGTGGCTTCACATGAATACCAATAATTGGTATCATCTTCAATGATATCAAATTAGAAAAACAATGATATCTCTAATAATTGATTTCAAAAGAAAATTGGCTAAGAGCTCTAACATAAGCAAAGTAAGAAAATTGGTATTAAAAGACAAATTATTGATGGTCATTCGCTTTCTTATTGATAATACCGAAGCATACATAAATATATTGAGGGAGAGATAGCATTCTTACATGTACCTAACGGAGAAAGAGTAATCGATCTTTAAATTGGTGAATGTACATTATAAAAGAATAGTCATTTATTTAGTAAGCATCTTGAATATACCATTTACCTATATGATAAAACAAATTTTTGAACAAAAGGAGGGGAAAATTATTTATTTTTTCCTTTTATATTATATATATCATATACACTTTTGGTAAAAGGAAGATGGAATCATGATATCGAAAGATCATTTATGATGCACAAATTAAGGGGGAGTGGATGTCACATATTTCTTTAATATAAGGAGAGCTTACTCACTGTCTTTCAGTTTTGATAACATCACCAAAAATTGTCTACCAAGTTCAATGAATGAGTAAAGTGAATAGAGCAATCAAAATGATGAAGAAAATAAGCAAAGTAGGATATATATGTAATTTAAGAGAAGAACTAAAAAATTTTAAGTAAATTATTGTAATCTCTCTTGTAATCTTATCTTGATCGTTTCAATAAATTAGGGGTTCATTTGTAGTTAAGATATATTATATACACTCTTCTATAAAAATGTTGAAACAATTATAACCCTTTTTTGTGTTAACACTAATGTGGTATTTGGTATTGTTAACCACTCAAATAATGTATTTTGGATTGTTGTTTGATAGGGTTATGCTTTTTGGATTATTGGCTAACCGATGGAACTATTTGTTTTGAATTGTTAGATAATTACCAATATTTTGATATTGATGAAATCATATTAACTTCTTATAATTGTCATCATATTTAGATGTACCATTCAATCATAGTTTAGGTAATTATTTTTTTTCTTTCTATCAAGCAACAATTTTTTCAATATTCCATTCACAAATAAGTTTATGATGGCCAACCCAACGAAGCAATACATCATCCTCTTGTATTTTTTGAATTGTTCTTTATACATCGTGTTCTTTTGTAATAATTTATGCTTATGAATGACTTGAGTAGATCTTACACAAATAGGAGAATATATTTGTATATAAATCACTTTTAATTATTGCTATATTTAATATGAAAATTTAACAACTCTAATAGTATAATGCTAATTAGCAATGTTTTAAAAATCAGACCGAAAGTTAAACCGGAAAAACAAAATATTTAAGATTTAAAATGTTTAATCAGTATTAAGCCATAATAAAATTAGCTAAAGATTAAATAAAATTGAGCAACAATTTAAAATATGATTGAAAGAAATTGTTCTTATCAATCGAAGAATTTAAAGTTTAATTAAAAATTGATAAATAAAAATTAATTGATTTATTTTAGTTTATAAGAACTTATTAATTTATAAATATTGACTAATTAATTAATAAACTAATCAGTTTTTAATAACAAAATGTATTAAAGTAAATCCAATTATAAAATTAAAAGCTAAACTGAAAATTGGATAATTTAATATTTTTACAATTAAACCGGTTGAATTTTTAAATTATTGCTAATTACGTGTTGAAATGATAACAAGGCTTTAAAAAATTTTGTCCCTTTTAACATAGCTCTTAAACACACCGATGATAGAGAGGATTAAACTTTTTAGAGTAACGATAAGTATTACACTATTTAAAAGCAGGCTTATCAAAGTTCGAGAACAAATGCCCCAAACTCTACACCACAAGTCTTCAAGTTGTAACTTTCTTGAAGAGTAGTTGTGCTCCATACTGAGGCTCAACAGTGAGTTTCATGATCGGAGCATGTTGATAAGACGGAGATAATGCAAACGAATATCGACGAATGATCATAGAGAGAGCAATTTTAATCTCAACCATTGCTAAATTCTGTCCCACGCAGATTCTGGGTCCTAAACCCCATGGAAAGAAAGCAGCCAAATGTTTTCGAGGCTCACTGAATCTCTGTGG
>JANKOE010000006.1:2733881-2747525 GCA_026284465.1 Erythroxylum citrifolium | reverse complement strand
TTACGATATGTAATATATGTGTGAAATTGTCTGATTTGATTGTACTGTCTTGGGTGGCATCCATGTATCCTCCTAGGCGGTATTTGGGTGTTACATAAAGTTTTCCACTTTGTAAAAATTTGGAGAATGTTAGAACGTACATAGTCTTTTTTTATTTTTACAAAGAAATTTTTTTTTCATAATTTAAACTTTATGGTCATAAAGAAGTAACTTATCGATCGTACGATTTCATTAAGTCACTTAATAAGCTTAGGATATATAATTAGCCAACATATTTAATTTATATAAGGCAAAAATACTTAAAGAACATGTCTTTATTTTCAAAATTCTAAAAAAAATTGTGATTTTCTAATTTTATGAAAATTATATATTTTAAATTTTATTAAAAATAATGATAAAATATATGTATGGTAAATAACACATATGAAAAAATAAAATATTGGTAATGTAAACATTTAAATTAAACCTTAATTTTAATTAAAAATAATTACATTTGATTCAAATTAATAATTTATTATAATTAAATTAAATTATCAATTTAAATTGAATTTATTAATATCCTGTTTCATCTGGGGTAAAACCGTAAAAGTCGATGACACAATGGGCCATGTTATTATAACGGAAGCTTACTTTGGGATTAAAAATAATTTAACAGATACTCTGTGGGTTCAAAACAAGGTTTTTGATTCGGTGTAAAGAAAATGGATTGGACGTGTGTGGCAGGAACACGACGACTTTGGGGGAAGTGTGCACTGCTCTGCTCTGCTCTACAGATGGAAATAGGAATGAGAGGACTGGGGACTGGGGAGATCCCTTCCCTCCCCTCCATTGTTTTAGCCAAAATTAGTAAAATGTTTCTTCGGTGCCCCGCACATCACCTCAACAGATATTCTGAGGTGATTATGGAGATAGATGGATTAGATGCCTGGAGAAATTAATTGGCAAGACCCTCTATTTCCTCTAAGTCAATTATCCTTTCTTTGGGATAAGGTGGGTGTTTGGAGAACAGCGGATCAGCTGAAAATTTTGTTGATCAGCCAAAATCAGCTGTTTGATTATATATTTGGTTGAATCAGCCAATCCAATTATCCAAAACCAATTAGCTGCTTCATACCAGCGTTTGGGATAATCCCAAACTTAAAAAGTCAAGTTTGCCCAGATCTCGCTCGTTTCTCTCGTTTTCTTTTGTTTCTATAAGTCTTAATTCTAACGCTGAGCTAATATTGTTTAAGATGATTTTATCTATATACTTTTTTTAAGTTTTACATATTTATGTGGATGCGATTGTCTAGAACATAATTGGCAATTATGGGTACAAAAGATTTAATCCCCTTTCCAAGTGATTGGTTAAAAACTCAAATTCATGCCTTTTGAAAGATTATGATAATTAGTTCAAGTTTAAGAGAGTTGAAAAATTTTAATAGACTTACTCAAAATTAATGATTAAAAAACTCGATTCGACTGGTTTAATTGTAAAAATTTTAAATTGTCTAATTTTTTATTCAATTTATTATACTAACTTTTGTTGTTAAAAAGTGATTGGTTTATTAATTAATCGAATAATTTTTATAAATTAATAAATTCTCATAAATAAAAAATTAATAATTTTTAATTAAACTTAAAAAAATTTAGTGGATAAGGACAATATCTTTCAATTATATTTCAAAATTTTTAATTTTATTCAATTTTAACCGATTTTATAACGATTTAACTCGTTTAACTTTTAGTTCTGTTTTTAAAAAATTACTTAAAACTCTTCAATTTTTGGGTTTAGTAAGACTAAAATCTCCTCGAGAGAAAAAGGTGCATATCCACTATGGTAACTAAATAAAGGAGAAATTTGGTATGTAAAATTGAATTTGAACTGAGAATGGATATGTACAATTAATGGCTTAAAAGAAGAAACAGCTGTGATGTAACGAGCAAAGCACCAAGTGACTACAATGTCAAAAGGGAGAATCGATTGCTAGGTCCCCCCAACAATCATCACCAAGTTGATTATCTTTTTAGTAGCTCATTTCCTTTATGTGATTCCACTCCATGTCCATGCCCTTTTTCCTTTTGGGAAGGGTCCTGTCTATATTCGAGTAAGGTTTGCAATGAACGAATCATGTCTTAGTCCTTTTTCAACGTACGAATAATTATTAAATTTAAAATAAAATGATACCATTTTAATCATATATATATATTTTTAATTATTAAATAAAAACACATCGTTTTGATCTAAACTAGTTCAAACCCAATCAACTAGGATTTCAAGCGCTTACATTGAAACAAAAAGGGTAATTGTGATTAAATAATAGAGTCAACCCTATTGACCTTGCTTATGTTCAAATCATGATTAACTCCAAAGCACTCGATAGCCAATCACCTGAAAGGGAGTATCTTCCATGCCTTTTCCTCGCGGTTATTGAAAAGTTTGACTTAGAACAACGGAATTAAATGGCTTGTCCATGTGTAAGACAAGACAAATCTCCAAATCGAAGACAGTTTGGCTCTTCAATCTCAGAAGTTGTTATGAACTTTGGAACAGAAAAGTCCTAGTTTTTCTTGTCACTGAAAACGAAGCAACGGTAGATTTTACTGTCACTATTTCATGATTTCATTTATACACATGCCATTGACATGCAAAAAGATTCGGAACCTCAAGTCTTGACGGCTCTCATTTCTACATTTAATATGCTGGAAAGCACACGCAATCTAGCTTCAATTATAACTCACCACCCATATAAGTTCACATAAAACCGTATTAGAAGACCCTGCGCAAGATCAAGGACTTCTGACGAATGATATAGTCGTCGTCGGGGATGACTTTAGACCAGGCTGAGTCTGAGCCGCCAAAAAGGTCGGGCAACATCATTTTGCCCATATTGATCTGTTCATACTAGACTACCTTTTAAAGTCCGAATCTGATCCAAAGTTTAACCAATTCAGACTAAACCGGTTAATTACGATCACAACTGAATCCTTTTAGTCATCCCTAACAGTAATTCATGGTGTGCATAGTCATTTCCAACTGTAAACTACCTCCTTTTTTTTTTAAGGGCCTCAAGTAAAAACTAATTGCTAAGGTGAGAGCCAACACTTTTGTGCAACATAATGAGTACACGTAAGTTTCTAGGAATAAACACTTAATTACAAGAGATGTTCAAGGCAATTATATCAAAAAGGCAGGCAACAAACTCCTCAAGGTCGGCAGGTATTGTAGATCTCAGCCCGCATCACATCTATTGGCATGTGTTCATGTGTGTAACGCTCGGGACCTAAATACAAACCTGTCTTCTCCAGGAGTGCAAGCCCTTCTTCTCTTCCATATCTTGAACTATAAAGCTTCAGGTACTCGAAATCCTAAAGAAACGCCAAATGGAAGAAAAAATTGTAAGTTGGCTGCATACCCTTTCTCAAAACAACAAAACCTATGCATACGATTTTTATTAGATTGAAAATTTTGACTCGCCTGCAAGCCGCTAAGAATACGCTCTAGTCGAGTTGAAGCGACCGGTTGACGGCAAGAGAATACCTCACCAGGATAGTATAACACCCCGTCACCGGGAGGTAGCCCACGCCTAAATCTTATCTGCTTACAGACGTAGCAATTTTAGGAAAGAGAAGCGCACGAATGCCCTTATCAACTGAAGTCAGAGAACCAAGGGGCATACCTCTGCATTAGGGACAGTAGCCTTCTCATAGCAATTTGCACCCCAATACAAAAATCCTGTTCCACCTTCCTTCCACACTCTCCACATCACAGCACGGTGTTGAGTACCACGCATTCCTAAATGCCAATTAGGATGAGGATCGGAGGGGCCCATACAGACATATGTCCACCATTCCTGCATTCGAAAACTCTTTTCCCTTCAGTAAAGCAATAAGTTGGTGCTACATTCCAGTACTAAACTATCAAGCTATTGAGTGGAAATCTCGGAAATGGAGCGATTAAGGAAGGACATGGAAAACTATAACCATCAAAGTGAACAAAAAGTGAACAACAAAAGAGTATTTTATAATGGCATGCAGGACCTAAGACTTTCTCACCATACATCAACTTTCTGTTTCAAGTGTTAATTAGAGCAATAAATGTTAATGTTGTGGAAAGGAGCGAAAAGCATAGGAAACATTAAGACACTAAATACTGACTCTACTATAGATAATTGTATCACTTTTTTTCTTTTGAGAAGGGATGTATTTTTTTTACCTCACCACCCTCTGGCTGCAACTCAGAGATAATATCCTTGACCAGATCTTCCCGATTACCCAGTACCCACTCACTAGCAAACAAAGAAAGGATTAAGAGAACATATAAAAGAAAAGTTCAAAATTGTGGTAATGGCGTCTTCAATCAACTAAATAGAAGCTAGTATAAGATGTTTGGACAGCCAACAAATGAATTTATTACAATAGGAATTTCAAGTTGCTTTCTTCTGCACACAACAAACAAGGGAAAGACACTAAACTCATATCTGTACTAAAGAAGCCATGCCTAAGAAGCTAATATTTCCTAAAACAAATAAGCATGCATTTATAACCTTTCTCTCGACTTCTTTGGAACAAAAGACTGCTGAAGATTTCACTAGAACTACGAGCATGCAAATAGGATTTTCATAGCAGGTTCCATTCATGCAAGGGAAGGCTGGTATGAATTTAGTAAGTGGCAAAGATATAAGCACCAGAAAGGACAAATATACAGAAACAGCAAAGATGCGTACAAGTTGTAAGAGGCAATACCTAGTGCAATAAATCTGAGTGTGAGGGCGCAGAAATTTTGGAACTTTAACAAATGCCTCAAAAGGAGTAGGTCCAAGTGGGGCATCATTTGGTCCTATCAGAAAACATTTTTGCAGTTCACTCAGGAAAAGGCAGGAAACAGTCTAACTTAAGTAATCACAAAAAGAGAAATGGATTCATACCACAATAGTAAGTAGTCAAGACGCGAGCATCAGGAGCATAAGCGTGAATTTCACCAGCCATATTGCGGACAGAATCATATTGTTCCAAATTCAGTGGCTGCAGTGAAGTATATTGCATCATTTATATAAAATGTCGAGAAAGTAGAAATGAATCCAAGCACAACTATCCACAAAGGGATATCTAGGAATCAAATAGTCTGCATGCATACACCACAGGACGCAGCCTATGAAGAGAAAAAGTTGATCCTGGTGCTTCCTTTTGAAGAGCAAAGACAGCCTCATGATCTATGAGAAAGGCTGCACATAATACATGCTATAGAAAACAGGTAATGTGAAAAGTTATAAATCTGAGAGGTTATATCATATTGGCATGTCAGCCACTTATAACATGCTAGAATAATGAGCATGGCTGCAAATCTAAGACAATTTTTCTCCTCCTTGTTGAATTTATGAAAATTAAGAAGATTAACTACAATAAAAAGAGGAAGGCCTGGGAAGTTAGGAAAAAAATTGAATCCAACTTGGAAGAGAATAAAGCTAATTATACAGTATACACACCTCATCCCATAAGTAAAAGTAGGCCTTCTTCCAGTGAGACTTCGTCCTCAATATCCCTAATTCTTTCTGCAAGTAATCCTTCGCTCCATCATTACTGTTGCACATCAAAAAGCCAGTAAAATTCATCAGTTTTGGAAGTTAATATACCTGAGAGAAGCGAGCGTGGACAACTGACTGTATACCCTGAGACTGCTTGTCTGTACGGTACAGCATATGCCGCTAATCTTGGGTCTGAGAAATACTCATCTGCTTTTGGATGATCAGCTACAATAATCGATTAAAAGAGAGGCATATAAATAGTTAAGAAATGTATCCCCAAATGTCATTCAGAAGCACAAAATGCTGAAGAAATCAAATAGTTATGTGCAAAAATACAGATTATTGCATGGATACATAAATCTCAGTCTTTATATAACCCCTTCAAATTACCTGGCCATGGACAAGTGTATGTCAAAACTCGCATGCTCTCTCCCCACCTGCAGAAATAAGGACTGATTCTGTATTGAAGAATCCATTTGAAATGCTGATCCAATGCTTCATACCATTCCTGACTTCCATGTTCAACACCAAAGCGATCCTCAATAACTGTATCAGATATCTAGATGACAGTTAAAGAAGCAGACACTTTTGTTTCCACATATCAGATTCAGTTATTATACCAGTTATTATACCATATAAAGACAAGGCATCCCAACAACCACTGTTCATGTTGGCTGTTGAGGGGCAAACTCATTTGGATATAAGCATTCTGTAGAACTTAAGAAGACGGCAATATATGACCTAGATTTCATCTCTGTCTCTCACATAAATATCATCAGTCAAGGGACGTCATTTACCTTAAGCAAATATGCACCATACTTGACCACATAAAGGGATGTATTTGCTTCAAGAATAAGAAATGAACTTGGATCTTGATCTTAGACCTCTTTAACTCTGCTTCTAATATGAAGTTCAATTCATGTCTTAAATACCCAGTTTACAGGACAATACTTTGTTCAGCTCCTTAAAAACTTTGAGATGGATTATTTTAAAGCTCAGCATGCAGAATCCATCTTTGAAGGCAAATTACTAGAGGATAGCTAAGGAACAAAGGAATTCACTTAGAACATTCAACTATTACAAAAAGTGAACTTCATGAAGACAAGGATACACCAAAGACAGCAGGAAGTGAAGGAGTTGCAGGAAGTATGAAATCCCAAACGGTTATACTTATCTTCACACGAACAGAAAGGTTTGAAATAGCATCCTCATCCATCATATCAACGGAACCATTATCTGAACAGAACTCAGAAAATGATGGAGAAACAAGAACTCTTCTTAAAGACGTAGTTGCAGATCTCACTCTTTCTACCTAAAAAAGAATTGCCCATATGACTGTTTGCAAACCATAGATAACCCAAACAGTAAAATTAGTCAGTGATTCAAACAATACCACTTCATCTAATGGTTTTCCTTCAATCGGCTCCATCATTTCAAGGCAATTCCGAAGTTCAGTATACAGTCTATGCTTTTCAGCTTTACCCATATACTGTGATGGAGATCTGAAATGAAATTATAACAAACATGATCCTGTTTAAGCCGTATTCACTAACAGTAACTAGCATTGCCACACCCACACATCAGCATTGTAATCAAGAACTATTAGGTTCATATAGAGTTGATAAGAGCAATTATGAATCTGTTGGTTAAGTCATTCTGCGTGCAACATATAACTATAATTCAATGAACTTTCTTTTAAGAAAAAAGAGACAAAGAATTATACTCTGAAACTGTTTTCAGGGCAGAAATAATGAACTCCCCTTCATATCGACCAGGTGGCTGTGAAGTCGGGACATCCATGGAAATCCAAAGAGCAGTTGTTTCTCTGAGCCAAGCAAAACACCTCAATGTCAGGAAAACAGTTGACTAAGTATTTCTGTACATCACAGAAGAACAAAATCCGGAAATCTTTTATGGTGGGACTGCCCTGGAAGTAAGCTTATCTGAGTGATAGGAAGGTCAAGAGGCACAAGAGCATCGGGAACACCCAATATTGAAACCACCTTCCGCAATGTTATTGATTGTCCAATAAGAAGTCTGCCCAGTGCCCAATGTCAAAATCAGAAAGATACACATTAACACTAACAATCGAAATCTATTGAGAAATTTAGCTTAAAGAATTTACCGATCACCGGAGGTGGAACATAAATCAGTGCATTGAACCTGCACAACCCCTGCATTGCCAGAACCACTCCAAGAAACTTTTGGACGTAGAGCAATTTGAACACTTTCTCTCTCATTTCTAGCTGCCAGAAGGTTTATCTTCAAAACAGAAATTGATGTTATAAGGTCACGCAAGAAGACACCAAGTAGCATCCAATTAACTTACTAAGCTATAATAAAAATTCTGCTATACTCAAACCATTCAATACTAAGCTAAATCTGCATGTTCCAAGACATGATCTAGTGATCAATCTACATGCAAAAACGTCAACAATTTGTATCCACGAAAAAAAAATATATCTTAAGAATATGCAAGCATCAGCATGTATACTTCTACCATTAAGCACTAAATAACATGTACCAGCCACAACAAACAAGAGAAAAGCAGTGTTAAATTACAGGTTCCAAATGTCTGGGCATTTCCTGTGGTCCAACATTCGTGGTGCTTGGCAAGCACCAAACGTGCACCAAATCAGCGGTTGTGACCTCCAAAGGATCGATCGATCCCTTGAGCGAATTCGGACCACCGTCAATCCATCCATACGCCGTCCCTCCTCCGGCGACTCCTTCAACAGGAGGCACATCAGCGTCTTGATGATTCCCTCCTGAGTGATTCACGCGAATTAGTGTACACTCTAAACTTCAATTACGGAAAAAAAAAAAACTTTCCAGAACCACCAAATATAATCATACACATCACCTACGAAAAAGTAAATTACTCAAATCTCACTAACCGCTATTATCACCATAAAAACTAAATTGGAAACAAAAAGTAGAGAAGAGCAGACTGATAGTTAGCGACGAACCGGTGTTATCCATTTCGGCTTCGCAAAAGATCGGGAGATTGTATGATTCTGAGCTCTGGAAAGTGACAGTTTCGACTTGAAGTTAGAGAGGAATAATGCAAAGAATAAATTCTGTATGATTGCTAAATTCGACATTATAAAAAGGAATAATCATATATTACATGGGCTTGAATTTGGGCCTAGCGGCCCGATCCAGTCTAAAGTCCACAAGCTTGACTCGATTAATGTTCAAACGACATCATTTGTTAATAGGTAAAACGATATCGTTTTCTGGCTTGAGTCAAGCCAATCCTAATCGAACTCATAGTCGAACCTTAATATTTTATGTTGAATTTTTTAATTTTTTGTGATTAAATTATAAAGGGTCTTAAAATAATTAATATATATTTGATATGACATAATGAGTATTGTGCTTTATGTTTTCTTAATTTGGCTGTAGTAATAACAATATATTTTATTTTTAGTTATTTTTATACCAAGTTTTTTAGTGAGTATAGATTTATGTTTTTGAATTGAAAATTATTGATAACATAGAATAAATCCTTTATTAATTTTAATTAATTTGTAAAAATACTTAATGACTATTTAAATAATAGCTTATATTCTTATATTAAAATATGAAAAATATTTTTCGTATCATTAACTTAATTTTAAAATATTTAAATAGCTGAAAATTTATATTTTAATAATTAAGACTTATCTCTACTTGATTAATAGTTGTATTTGTTCATATTAAATAAAATTTTATTATTGATACATAAAAAATAATATAATATTTTAGATAATATATAAACTAGAAATTCATGATACAACTCTCTTAAAATTTATGGGAGAAATATTCCACGAATCTAAGTATTTTAGTGAGAATTGTCTTTCTCAATTCATGTAGTCTAATAATATTACGTCCCTGAGTTTCTGTTTTTTTTTTGTTTTTGGATTCGAGGAAATCTCGTAGGCGGGCCAAGCGGACACACCTTTTCTAGGGCCCAATTGGCGGACACACCTTTTCTAGGGCCCAATTGGTGTACCACCCTACAGGTGGGTTAAGCAGGCACGCCTCATCATCGAGGGCCTAATTAGTTCTCCACCTATAGGTAAAACTCCGACTGCTTCAGGCTCTTACAAGAGGGGCTAGCATGAAATCAACCTAATCGAAGCTAACTCCCGCTCTCAACCATCAAGCCAAACCCCTTGAAAGTACAGTGAAACATTGGAGAGCTTAAATGTTCCTCTTATTCCAGCACCTGAAAATGATGGAACTGATCTTTAATTACCTTCGTCTATTTGACTGTTTACAAGCACACTCTCCCTTCTTTTTGGAAAACCTGTAGACTCCATGGTTGGACCCCTGAAAAGCTCTGAAGTTGGTGGTCTGTAGTTAGGATCAACTGTGTTAACATCTGCAGAACTTGGTCTAAAAGAAATTGTTGCTCCTCCTGGATACCGTGACGGTGAAATGTACCCGGCCCTCGATCGATCTCTCAAACCACCAGCTCTCGAGTTTGTAACATCAGCATTTCTCGAAACAAAAGATCTGTCTCCCGAGTCTGACCCCATTAGAGCTCCCGCTGTAGCAGGTGGTCTGGAGCTGAAAGGATCATCTGGTCCCCATGAGGTAAGTGCTTCCTTCTTCTTAGCAAAGAATTGCCAGGCTCCAAATAGGAAGATTAAGAAGAACACCATAGGCTGTGACCATAACATTTTATTGAAATCTCCTTCAAATATTGGGAGATTAGATATGTACATACCCAAATATCCATTCCTAAGACCTAAAACAATCAGCTTTTCCTGATCAATTCCTACCAAGGGTATTGCATTGTTCCTATCAAAGTCATCTTCAGTTGATTGGTAATCCAGAAACGATGATCTGATCTCATCTAAACCAGCAGAGAAAACAAGGCGAGGTACACCAACTCTAACGTAACGAGGAGAAGAAACATAATACACAAAAACCTTCTCAAGATTGACAATCAGTAAGTAACCTTTAATGGGTTGAATCGCAATTGGCCGATCAAATTCGACCTTCTTCTTGGATCTGATCCTGCATTTAAAGTTCATTACATCCCTTAATAACAGTATGTGTATCAGATCACCTTCTGATGTAAATCCATATGCTTTAGACCGTTCGGTGGCATCCAATGCGTAACTTCGAACAAGCGAATGATTTGAACCTTCACATTGAGATTCTCTAATGGTCATGGTCCTCAATTCCAATGAACCTGCACCACTCTCTGTCAAGAACAAAAGCTTCTGCTTCAGGAACGCCAATGGTTTACTATCTGGCATAGCAGAACCATGAATGGTCCCATCTTCCCTAAAAACCCTGATCCTACCACTAACATCTGATGACAAAATGTATCTCAATCTCCCAACATGATGCATTTCCAAAATACTAATAGCAAAACCTTCACTCCCATCTTCACATTTACCAACATTTTCAACAAAAATGGAAGCCTTCTCTTCCCCATTTGAACTCTCATAAACTTTATGAATCAGTATGTCACCATTTTGATGCCCTGTGATCACAAAACTCTCTTTCTTATCAACAGACAAGTAGGAAGTCATTGCAGTAATGGATGAATCCAACTTGGTGTGATACTCAACCAAAACATCCCCATTCCTCGAGAGCACATAAACCCTCCCTCGATCGTCCCCAACAGCAACATACTTGCTAAACCCCTCGTAGTCTCGAAGTGGCAAAACATCAATACAGGTTGCGTCAGAATCCAATTTCACAGTAGATACAAACTGCAACCTCTCTGACCATAAAGGACTAAACTTTGTAACCGAAACAGTCTCTACCCTATCCCCATCACGAGTTTCTTCTATCTTTTTCCCTCGTACACTCTTACCTCGTTCTTGATTCCCATTCCATGGTGCAAACATGGTATAATTGTGTGGTTAAGGTGGTCCGAACAGATAATAGGGGTGAGTTCATAGGATATAGTTGTCAGCAAGTGTTTCTTGATCATGGTATACATCATCAACGATCTTGTGTCTATACCCCACAGCAGAATGGTAGAGTAGAGAGGAAGCATAGACATATTCTTCAAGTAGCAGGAACTTTATTGCACCAAGCTCACATGCCCAATAAGTTTTGGGGTGAAACTATTCTCCATGCTACTTACTTAATCAATAATCTGCCCACTGCTACTTTAAAATGGAAGACTCCTTATGAAGTTTTGTTTGGGAAACCACCTGATCTTGGCAACTTGAGGGTCTTTGGTTGCTTGTGTTATTCCACAGATACAAAGCTCCAGAAGGATAAGTTTGCTGTTAGAGCTTCCAAGTGCCTTTTTCTAGCTTATGTTGCAGGCACGAAGGGTTACAAAGTTTATGATATTGACACAGGAAAAGTATACATCTCTAGGGATGTTACTTTCCATGAAAGTTTGTTTCCTTGTGCAGGTCATCAGTTTATGGAGACTACTGACACACCTATACCATCATTACCTGTATTGAGTGAAGATGTTGCAGATCAACAACTTATTCCTCAAATTGATGACAATCCGGTGGACTCTGAACTTGAAGAGCTTCGTGCGGCAATCCCAGTGCCAGATGCGCATCCAACAGCGGCACATCACTCACCTCCACTTCCTGAAGACCGTAAGAGCAGCCGAGCAAGAAGGGCACCATCATGGATGTCTGACTATGTGGTGAATTACACACAAGGCGCAAAACCTCGTATTTCACCTCATTTGCCCAACACGTTTCCTTTCTCTGCTCATACTAGGTTATCTGCAGATGTAGCAGACTTCCTCTGTCATGTGAATGAAGCGAAGGAGCCTAGAAATTTTCAAGAGGCATGTCAAGATGCCAAGTGGGTTCAGGCTATGGATTCTGAATTACAGGCGTTGGAAAATAATCATACCTGAGAGCTTACTACGTTGTCGCAAGGAAAGACTACTATTGGGAGTAAGTTGATTTTCAAGTTGAAATATAAGCCGGATGGGACGATAGACAGGCATAAAGCTCGTCTAGTAGCCAAGGGGTATAATCAAGTTTACGGAGAAGATTACAATGATAGTTTTTCACCGGTGGCAAAGGTTGTGATAGTGCGGATTTTTCTGGCTATTGCAGCAGCTAGAGGATGGGTTTTAAACCAATTGGACATCAATAACACATTTTTACATAGATATCTCGATGAAGATGTTTACATGGTACCACCAGAAGGTTATACTAAGGCATGTAAAGGACAAGCATGTAAGCTTGTGAGGTCTTTATATGGGCTTAAACAAGCCTCACGACAGTGGAACACCGAGCTCACAGGTTTTCTTCTCAACTTTGGTTTTCAGCAAAGTGTGCATGACAACTGTTTGTTTGTGTTTTGCAAGGATGATTGGTTCTTAATGCTTTTGGTGTACGTGGATGATCTACTTATCAGTGGAAATTCTGCTGCCACTATTGCTCGGCTCAAATCCGCACTTCATGAGACATTCACCATTAAAGACTTAGGGGAGGCTAAGTATTTCCTTGGTTTAGAACTCATTCGTGATCATACTGGCATTTTTCTCAACCAGAGGAAATATGTGCTGGACTTGTTGACAGATACGGGTTTGCTTGGATCTAAGCCTAAGAGTGTGCCCTTTCCGAAGGGTGGTAATTTGTAGAGTGACAGCAGTCCTCTGTTGGAGAATCCTCAGGAGTTGGAGAATCCTCAGGAGTATCGACGAATAGTTGGTCAGTTGTTGTATTTAGGATTTTCTAGACCGGATATCACTTACTGTGTACAGCAACTCAACTAGTTTTTACAGACTCCCCGAGAGGTTCATCTTCAACACGCCATTTATGTTTTGAAGTATCTAAAAAATAATCCGTCTTTGGGTCTTCATTTTCCTGCGATCTTGGATTTGTCTTTACACGCTTATTCGGACGCTGATTGGGCTACGTGCATTACAACCAGAAAATCTTTAACTGGTTTCTGTATATTTTTGGGCAATAGTCCAATCTCTTGGAAGACCAAACGCCAGACTATTGTTTCTCATAGCTCTACCGAGGCAGAAAACAGAGCCATGGCTTCGGCTGTGTGCGAGTTGCAGTGGATCAGCTATTTGCTTGTTGATTTGCGGGTTCCGGTTTCCCTTCCGATTCCTTTTCATTGTGACAGTAAATCCGCCATCCACATCACCTGTAAACCTGTGGTCCATGAACACACGAAACGCCTTGACATT
>JANKOE010000006.1:2657024-2672575 GCA_026284465.1 Erythroxylum citrifolium | reverse complement strand
GTTTATTCATGAGAAGGATTTGGCACATAGATTTCATTGGTTTCTTCTGACTTCTTAACTGATTACTTGTTGTACCATTGCAAAACCTTGATTTGCAGATACATTGCTTCCTAAAGAATAATTCTTTTCATTAGTCAAACTCCTTAAAAATTGCACCTATAATTCTATTCATTGCTATGATCTTCTACGAGATAAGTCTTCGTTGGGTTGGTCATGTTAGGTCCGGTCTCAGGCTCATGCATCGACGGCCTATTCACAGTTGGTAACCTTCCATGCATACGTAAAGACCTACGTAAAGACCTAAACCTAATGGATATTTCATATATAAGGTACTATTTTGCCATGATACAGGTACGAGATTAGAACCCTGATCTTCTCTGTTTCTAGCAGCCAAAACCTCTACCAAAAGACTAACTTGAGCGTCAGATGGGTCTGTCGGCAATCAACCCCCGACGTGCCTTGTGCTGTTTTGTAGGTATTTCAGAGTTAAAATCAATCAACCTTATGAATCCAAGCAACAACGTCCAGCTCCACCAAAATCAGACAGAACTACATACTATTAGATTTCCTCGTACGTTTAAACCTAATTAGAGTAATATAAGTTGCCAAAATAAATTTCACATGCCGGTGTTTGTGGTTTAGAGGTTCATCTCTCCGTAATTCTAAGCCTAACTATACACATTTCGTTAATATAAAACAAGTTCTAATAAATCTCATATTTCCAGTTTTTCAATTCACAAAATCCCGACTTACAATGAGCATTATCGACTATAAGATTGATTAAGAATAACGCACTTAATTTAGGAACGGGATCTTGTGTCCATTTTATCTTGTACCTATTCTATTTCATGAATCTCAGTCATCTATTTATGCAAAATATATGTGAAACCTATATAAATAGATAATTGAGATTCACGGAACAGAATAAGAATATAATAAAGTAGACAGAAATTCTGATTCACAATTTATGATTTTATGGTTCAAACGGTGGAGTAAGCTTCTGTCTCGAGAGTTTACAAGCAGCGACCCCCCCTTTCAAAATTTTTTTTAAAATTTACCTATATAATTTTTTAATAAATAAGGATATTTTTTAAATGTTAGCCCCCGGCCCCTCCTTAGAGTTGGCCCCCGGCCCCCGGCCCCTGACTTCCGGCCCTCCCTTAGACTTAAGTCTGACTCCGTCCCTGTCTACAAGAAGTGATAGATTTGGTGGAGAAGGTTCAATTAGTGGAGTAATCTTCTTTCTCGAGAGTCTACAAGAAATTGTAAATTTGGTAGAATAAGCTTCCAATTATAAAAAGATTGTAAATAATTAAAATTTTTGAAGAAGATAATTGGTAAAAAATAAAGAAACTAAAATTTATAAATGTTAATCATATTTAAATGACATTTATTTAAATTTTAGATCATTAACTTAAAAAAACTAATTTATTTAAAATATTTAATTTATAAATTTTCATGTGTACTAATTTTAAACTTTCAACTATAAATTTGGTAGAGTAAGCTTTTGTTTTGAGATTTTATAAAAAATTATAAATTTAAAATGTATAAAAAAGATTGGAAAAAACAAAGAAATTAAAATTAATAAATATCAATCTTATTTATTTTACATTTTCAAAATTTTATTTAATTTTAAACTATTAAATCAACCAACTAACTTATTAAATGTATTATTGTATCTTTTCAACTCGACCCTCGACAAGTGGATTATATAATTTATAATAAGTCAATTTAGTTATGAAATGTGAACATATTTACGCCTACTACCCGACCCCTCTTCCTGTCGGTACTTTGGCTAATCCTGTCAAACGACTTTTAACTGTATATCGAAACACAAGTCTAACTGTTCCATCACTTTACCAACTTGCTTTTCAAGTACAGAGTTGCATTTACTCCTACGGAATTCTCCGATTCTCTCTGATCACTTCCCTCTGCAAAACCAATTAGTACCGTACCAAGACCAAGAACCCAGGAAAATGAGAGGAAACGATGCACCAGCAATCGTATCAATTCCATCAGCAACAGCCACTTCAGGTGTAAAGAAAGTGAGCTCAGAGAGCAGCTTTTCCTTCACTAAAAATGGGTACAAGTTCTGGGTATTGACTGCTATTCTCCTTCTCGCACTATGGTCCATGGTCACCGGCTCTGTTACTCTCAAATGGTCCACGGTTAATCTCACGCATCTCTCAGAAGACCCTGACTTCCCAATCCATGATGATCTCGATGTCCTCGTACGGTCTCTCCGTTCTTGTGATCTCGTTGATCTTGAGTTTGTTTTCATTGTAAAGATTCAATCTTTATGTGTAAAGACTTGAGCTTTTGTGTTTATGGGTGGTTAGGAAGTGGAGGAGAAGGAAAAAGTGGTGAGGCGTATGTGGGATGTGTACACACACAGCTCGAATACTAAACTGCCTAGGTTCTGGCAAGAGGCTTTTGAAGCTGCTTATGAGGCCTTGGTAAGCGAAGTAGCTGCTGTGAGGAACGAGGCTGTTTCAGAGATAGCCAAGATGTCTCTTCGCTCCATCAATCACGAGAGACCATCGTTTGGAACAACAATTGTTAGTAACTAACCTCTCTACTTAAACAAGTTCTGGGAAATGGGTTATGAGTGTCATTGGTTATGGAGTTGATGGGGTCAATTCAAGTCTTAATTTGATTTTCGGTTTCACTTTTTTTTATGGAATTTTGATTCTAAATTTTAAAGTCACCTTCCATGAACATGGCTATCGACCTGTAAAGGTGATGATTCTGTGTTCATAAAGTTGTTCTCTTTTTATTTTCCTACAAATTTCAACTGATTTCTACTCACAATTTATGCAGATCTTTTGATGTATGCAGATGATAAATTCCGTAAGCTTTTTCTGATTCTATTTTCTTCTGCATGCTGTTCATGTGGATGTGAACTCTTCTCAGTTGCATATTATCTTTCTGGTTGTCTTAATTTAATTATCTAAATCAGCCATTAAACCCATTTCTCTTCTCTTGGATTCCTTAGTTCCATTGCAAGTTTGTAACATAAAAGGGAAAAAAAGAGGACTTGATGAAGCATTTCTTGATCCATCTTGATACTCTTCTCAATCATTCTGCTCTATATTTTGACCTGATCCGATTGTGTCAAAAGTTATTTGATATCGGTGATCTACAGAAGTATGAAATTTGTGGTCTCATGACATGATGTGCATAAAATACAGGATGGATGGAAAGGAAAGGAGCACAAGAGACCATGAAAAGGAGAAGCAAGTGGGAGTGGTAAGTATAGCCAAACCCAATGACAAGACTCTTCACTGACGTGAAGTAGTTTTCACCACCCAGTGAAACGTCCTCTTCTTTCTCCAAGTTGGCAGGACAGTGTCTCCGATCATTCGGTTTGTTTTTTGTGGTTCCGGTGGAATAATTTGTCACCGGAAGTACGAGTAGACTTTATATGTGGGTTTCGATCTTTTGAATTTAGTGGATGAGAGTTGGAAATTGGCGATAGCTTGTTGTAGTTTTATGTCGTTTTTCATTTTTCAACCTCCTTTTGTGGCAGCAAATTGATGAATTGATATTGAAATAATATCAGGTTTGACACCTGACAATGACCTATCCTTCTAATTTCTTTTTATTTTACAGAAATTAGAACGCATAAGACTTGAAAAATCATATCAACATTGAGGGGTTATCAGATTTTCTTTTATTTGAATGAACTAAAAACAGGTAAAATACTCCATGCATTAGCTGATTTGGGGCATAAATTAGGGTTAGATTGATACTGTGAATAATTTAACAAAGGAATCCAACACCTGGAAATACACTAACAAAATTGCACGAGCAGATTCAATAAGTACTGCTGCTGCTGCGGCCGCCGCCTCCTTCCCATTGAAGGAGCAAAAACTCTTTTAAGACAAAAACATTTACAGCTCTTTCAGCTACATAGATATTTACAAGTACCTCTCGAAACCGAGAACTGTCCTAGTCATCCACCGACTGGATCTCGCCCATCATGATCCTGTTACTGACAACATTGAAACCCAAAACTGAAGTGCTAACTTTCTTCCCTTTCTTTCCTTTCTTCTTGCCTCCTCCCTTTGAGGACCCATCTGCCCCATCAGCAACTTTTCGGTCAGAATCATCAGTGCATGCATTGTCGACATTCATGTCTCGAGCAGCTAATCCGGTCACCTTGTGATCATTTCGAATTTGGAAGGCGATTTCAAGTACATCTGCTGGCAACAACTCTTTATAGTTTAGGAATTTGTCAATGAACTCGTAATCAGGGTCGAAGGAACCAAGGTTTTCTATCAAAAGTGTCTCGGCCTCTGATCTGGATTGCTTCAAGCAGAACTCTAAAAAGCTTGTGTCTACAGAAGCATAACATAAAATCAAAGGAAAAACTTTTAGAAGATCAAGCTTTAACAGTCAAACAGCAATTAACTCTACGAAATGAACTAGTATATTTAGTGACATATTTTGAAATTTAACACAAGGAAACATGCTTGCGTCGCGTTCTTTAGAAGCAAAGATGCAACTTGTAAGGTCGTAACCCGTTTCAAGTAAATGTTGGGATGGCACTTGGTTCATTTCAGTCGTGACAAATTGTAGGAAACCAAATTAATTGAAAATGTAAATAAACAAGTAATACCTACCTTTAGACCCAATGAGTCTAACCAACTCACTTTGACACCAATCTCTGAAGTCCATGGCCTCTGCAAAAGAATAAAAACATATAGGATGATACGACCACGCATATAAGAATACATTAACAATCTAACAGTTCTTTACCTGAATGTTTGCTCGATGCATCTTTCTTTCCTCGATGCGATGACTGAGCAGAAACAGACAAGGACGAAAGAGAACGATCAGCAGTCCTCCTATTCCCCGACTTCTGTCGGCCTAATGAACCAACAGGAGTTGCTTTGATCGGAGTGTTTTTGGTCCCCCAACTGCCTTCACTTGCAAGATGTGGGAACCCAGACCTGCTTACAAAAAGTCATGCATTTAGGAGGGGAATAATTTCAATTTCAAGCAACAAGAAGAAAGACATAATGGTAATATAAGCAAAAGATACAGATCATACTGCTCGGTCTCTTGTTTGGATTGATCAATTGGACCCCAAAATAGATCATCATCCTGCTTATGTTTTGGCTGAGAAGTAGATTTGGTTTTGATCTGGATTGGAGCAGCAGTCTTGGCGGGAGAGGTAGACAGGGACCATGACGAAACAATCCCATGGCCAGCTTGATTTGGCAGGGGCTTTTGTGGAATTGGTAATTGATTATGAGGCTGGATTGTAGTATTCTTCTCCTGCTCTTTCAAAATGTCCCTCAGTGAAGTGGGTTTCAGAGCCTTCTTGACATCTGTAGACCATGCTGGTGAAGGCGAATGGTTTGCTGGTTCTCCCTTCCAAAGGACAAAATCTCCCAAAGAAGGACCTGATGGAATCACAGGAAAAACTTCTTTTTCCTGTTGCATGGGATGGGACTTTTTACCTTTCTCAAGGGAAATGACACTGATAGGTATCTCAGCAGAACTACTGGGCACTACAACCTTAGCTCCAGTACCCTTTGCCTTGGCCGATTTTTTACGACTCTTTTTTGTGTCTTTTGCCTCAATGAAGTTGCCATCATCAATAGAGTCCACATTTGCAGTTTTAACCTGTCGGTTAGTTGAGCTAGTTATATTTTCTGCCACCTCTATCTCTCTAAACTCAGAATTTGCCAGAACATCTTCCGCCAAAATATCATGTAGTTGGTATTTCTTGCTCTTTGAACTTGGTGAAACTTCTGGTTTATTCACAGTCAAATCAGTAGCATCTCTCTGGTTTTCTCTAGAAATTTTAGGGTCTAAATTTGCAACAACTCCCATCCGAGTAGACAAGCTCATGGAGTCGACAGTGGTTGTTATTTCAGAAACAGTCAATTCTTCCTGTGCCTTCTGCTCTTCCAGTTGAATTTCCAACAAAGATTTTGGTTTGAAACCAGGAGCAGGTTTCCAAGCTCTTTGGCCTGGTTGTATTAGTGCATGCTGCAATGAGACAGGCTCAATGAGCTTTGGTCCACTCTTGCCTTCAGTTGTTTCAATATGATTTATTTGCATACTTGTGGGCAATGCACCTTTCAATTGTTGGGAATCCATGATTTCAGAAGAAATGCCAGACTTGTTGTTTTTTGTCTTCAGTGGCGGCATCCCACAAACATTTATTCCTCTTCCATCGGAGGATGCCACGCTGGTGTGACCAAAATTTAACCCTTCTGCTTCCAATTGTTTTGTTTGCTGTAAAGTGGATCCCTTTGACACTCCTTTTGCTTGTTCAGAAGAGTTGTTCAACTTGGCTAATTTCTGTTTTTTGGATTTCTTCTCAGTTTTTCTTGACTCACGAAGTTCATTCTTCACTTGTGCCACAGAAGAAAGTTCATCAACAGATAATGCTTTTTCGCCCTGCATCTGATTATGAGATTCATCCACTTGAGCCTCCAAACCAGTAGCATTCTCAAGCTTTAAGATTTCAGTGGCAGAAACATCAGATGACGCTACAGCAACAGAGTTTCCATGAGATTCGGGATGCATAGGATCAGCAGTAGCCTCAGATGCTGCCAACGTTTCTTCTTCTTTGCTACTCCAAATGTCTTCTGATGGCTGCCTTAAAACCGGAGCATGAAATTTAGAAACCTGGGCAGGTTCCTGTATAACAGAAGACTTATTTGAAGATTTGTTTATGACCCCTTGCAAATCTCCACTTTCGGTAAGAGATGAAGGTAGCATGGATTCGTTTTGATGGAGGGAGTCAATTTTTTGGGGAAGATCAGAAATGTCCACATATTCTCCATGGACAGGATGAAGAGAAGACACTTTGGCATCAACAACATAACTAACATCCTGGGTAACTTGTAAAGGCAAATTCATGAAGCTGGTAGAAGTATGCTCATCTTGAACGTTTGAAGGTGGCAGCGGAGAACCAATCTGAAACAATTCTTGTGATGGCTGCAGCCAAGGGCCCCCATTTACTGTAGGTAATGGAGTTGTTTGCAAATGCCCAAATGTTGGTTCACCAAATTGCTGGTTCAAGTGATGCTCTGAAAGAACCTGAGAAAGCAACTGTTGTTGCCGCAACATCTGTTGGTGCTCCTCCTGTTTCTGCTGTTCCTTCATTAGCAAAAGTTTATTTAGCATTGATAACTGCTGCATTGGAAGAGGAGTCTGGGAATGTGACTGCAACAAGTACTGCTGTTGCAAAATATTCAGCAATTGTGGATCTTGTGGGAAACCGGAGGCAAGTAACTTCTCGGCTGCCAAAAGACCAGATGGATCTACAGCTTGGCTAGGCATGTTTGTTAGAGAGGACAGGTTCTGTGGCTGCAGACTTTGTTGTTGACCAAAATGAATTTCAGAAGGAAAATTCTGAGCTTGATGCACGTCAATCTTATCCTTAACTGGGTCCAGGCCATGTTGCAAAATATTCAGCAATTGTGGATCTTGTGGTAAACCGGAGGGAAGTAACTTCTCGGCTGCCAAAAGACCAGATGGATTATCTACAGCTTGGCCAAGCATGTTTGTTAAAGAGGACAGATTCTGTGGATGCAGACTCTGTTGTTGACCAAAATGAATTTCAGAAGGAATATTCTGAGCTTGATGCACGTCAATCTTATCCTTAACTGGGTCCAGGCCACCCTGTATAGGAAAATTAGACCAACCAGTTGCAGTATTATTCATTCCAGTGCCAGGCCGGTCAGATAGCCCTTGGAGGATGGTCATCAAGTCAGTATTCTGAGAATGAGGAGGCTGATGCAGATTTTCATTCATTGAGGATGTGAGTTTTGGGTGGAGGAGTGAAGATTCAGATAGAATCTCTGGCCTTGATGCCATTGTTGATGTATCCCTGCCAGCCCAATAAGGATTGGGCAGTGATCTCTGCCGTTCGAGTGCTATTCTCTTTGCCAAAAGGAGGGCATCATTCCCACCATCAACTCCCAATAGAGGTACATTTCTGGTATTATTACCAATAAATCCTGGCAAACCTACAATTTTCACATAACCACACAATCCATTAGCCAGAAGACGATGACAGAAAAGAAGAGAAGAGCAATCGTGTCAATGTAACAAATTTAAGGTAAGACACCAATAAAAATATCCTAGCAATGCAAGGACAAAAACGACAATAAGAATTATACATATGTAAAATAAAGGATCAGAAAGAATTAGAGGTATATATATCAACCTTGAGATAAATTACTTATATTTGTAGACATTAGTGACTCCAAGAATCTATTTTCCGCCTCTGTTGTTGAACTAGATTTATGCCTTGGTTCATTTTTCATCATATCTGCCAGCTCATTCTGCTTTGCCATGCCAAAACCAGGGGGTGGTCTAGCCTTAGCTCGTAAGTGAGGCATAACGTCACCAAGTAATAAAAAGGGTGCATCCCTTGGTGCAGTTGCGGGGCGAACTTGTAAATCTATGCCAAAATATCCAGCCTCAAACCATCCAATTATATCGCCCCCAGAAAAGGGACCTTGAATTTCACCCTGAGGATCTTTGTAGCAAAGAATTAGGTTCTCAGGAGAGGGGGGTGGGAGTTTCTCGCCCACTTGTTCTTTATCAAGACTTATAGACGACTGCCTCATCATTATGGAATTCTCACTGCTTTGCCATTTTGCTTCATCTTTGGAGAATGATGGATTAACAAAATTACTCTCCCACTGATTCTCTAGATTCTTCTGAGGCTGAGTCCATTCAAGATCAGAGTTTCTAGACCTAATATCACTTGGAATCTCTCTCCAATCAATGCCCTGCTCTCCAAGTGAATGGGCCCGCCATGGAGTGCCAGGATGGACAGGATTATTTGCCTGCATTGTAAACTGCCTACCAGTATGAGCTTCACCAACCTTTTTGTGAGGACCAGTAACTTCCCTGATAGCTGCAGAAAATGATCGCAGGCATATGTAATTTTGAAGTGAAGTAAGTTTCTCACAAAGAATATTAGAAAAGATAGATACATGTGGGCAAAATGCAAAAACAACCACCATGATACCAAGAAACTCAAACAAAAGACAATTGAAAAGAGAAAAAAGAACATATATAACTTCATCTGATGAAAGTAACTAACAATATTTGAAAGAAAAAGCAAGTCCTATACATAAAACACAAGTATCCAATGTTGTTGACCAAGTCATCTATAAAATCACATTATTTTCAGGTGATCAAATGATTCAAAGCAAACTGCAAAATCAAGTAACAATTACCTTCTCCTTTGATTTTGTCATCTGCTTTACATTCCTGCATGGTTTGTTGTTTGGAGTTGGACTGCTGATATGCCTCTCTATCAGCATATCCTCTCTCTGCATGATTTTTATAACCAGCTTTTGAAATGTCATCTTTAGTATCCTCTACTGACAGTGATGCATCATCTCTGCTGCCTGCTCGGAGAAGAGAACCATAAAATAAATACATTTCTCCAGAATGAGCACAGAAATGCAGAAGTAACTTTGATAAGTCAATACCAGTTGTGACTCGTCTTGAAGGAGTGGACTCTATAGTGCTCCGTCCAATAGGTCCTTCCTTGGATAATTGTGGAGCACCACTGCTTACTAGTTCCCCTTTATCAATTCCATCCAAAACATCCTAGTCAAACAACAAAGAGCGTCAAATCATTATCAACTATAAGAAACTAGGAAGTATTTACAGAGCCAACGGTAAAAATTACCATTTCTTCAGGATTTGGAGTACAGAGTGCAAGTGGTTCCAAGGGTTCTTCCTGTGTAAGGGAAGTAACTTGTACAAACCCATCCAAAAGCTTGCAACATGATTTCATGTCAATCATCCGGTAAACATCTAGTAATTTTGTCCGATTATACTTCAGAGGTCCGTTTTCACCCTTGTCTGAAATGGCTCCCGAAGATTGAGGCTGAATTAAAGAACTGTTCATAAAGTCTCCACCAGAATTGGCCCTTCCACGACCCATAGAAAAAGTAGAATTATTTTCTCCACGTCCCCGGCCATAGGATAAAATAGAAGTCTGTTTATTTGACATTGGAGCTTGGTGATGAGAAGTCTCTCCTCTTCCTCTATTCTGGGAGGAATTAGGTCTCCATGGTCGATAATATTCACCGTCCTTTTCCTCTTTTCCATGAACAGAAAGATGAAGCAACCCCTTCTCAAGTGAGACTTCACCATCTTTTCCAAAGTCTACTCTATTCTCACGCAAAGCTTCCTTCTCCTTATCATCAGGTCCCCACCGTGTGTTCCATTTACTCTCACGCCGCTGATCATGATTGGTCTCCCGGTTACCCAAGTCGGTCCAACGTTCAGATGGACCACGCCGAGCTTCATGATGCCTAGTAGATGAGTTCTCTGTCCAGCGATCCATTCGTCGTGTCTCACCAAGATCTTTATCTCCATCCCTCCAGCGGTCTTTGCGCATAGAGGAATTAGTGTCTCTTTCCTCATCACGCCAGCGATCACGGCGAGCGGTTTCCATATCAAGTAAGGAAGGCCGGAAAACATCTTTCTTCTTCTGGATATCATGACTCTCCTCACAATTGCCCGATGATTTTGTTCTGTCTAAGCGGCTCCCATAAGCTGAAAATGAGCCGAAGTGGTTCTCCTGTGTATATATTGTCCCCCACCATATGAAAAAGAATATTAAACCAACAAGCACAGATGGGAATATCCATAAAACCAATTTCCAAGCATTCTCAGTGGACAAATATTAATGAACAAGGAACAAAATGCATGGATGCAAGACAGATAGGCAAACAATAACAAATGAATATTTTATGCGTATCCAAAAAATATCAAACCATATACATAGGTAACTACAATATTAGGATTCTGGCTACTTACCCCACCTCCCACTCCAGCCTTGCTGTCGCCTGACTTTGGGAGAAGCCACTGTGGCGAAAGAGGAATAGCATTGTCAGATCCAAGGGCGTCTGCACAAATTAGATGTATACATTAATAAAAAAAACCTTCGATCATGGACATTTAATTAACTGATTTGCAACACAAGTATTGGATATCTTCTTAAATGGTTGTTTAAACTGGAGAGATGGACGAACAATTCCTGCACTCTTGTGCAAATTATTAATCAAGAATTATAATTTGAGGGTGAACATATCAACTCCCAACAAAAAAACAGAGGATGCAAAACAACTAACACTACCGAGAAGCAAAAAACATATCCAACAAAAAAATTATCCTGAGACAACTAGTCCATCATCCCAGTAACAAAAAACCAAATTAATTCCCGTGATATTGCATGCATAAACGACCAATTTTAAACACTAAGCAAATTAAACTAGTGCATTATGAATGATATTCCAATTTTCAGACAAAGCAAGTTCCCAGGAGTCTACACTACTAATTAAACATGTCACATCAGTAGGAATCCCATCACTGATATATTGGACACGAAATACTGAACACGACGTCCAATAAATACACTCACAAGTCACAACCATTACTATGGTGTTGTTCGGTTGGTGAAATAATTAAATTTGAATAAAAATTAAGAAACCAAGCACCATATTATTCTCAGATTACACCACGTACTTTAAAGGTGAAGTTTTTCTTTATCTTCTCCGTTCGAAAAATAAATCAACGGCTACAAACCTAACAATAACTAAATAACACAAAAAATATTCACACATTCCCAAAGATAAATGTGAAACCCTAGCTCTACAAAAGGAACAATTGCAAAGCAAAAATCGTCACACAAACACGTAAGGGCCCAAATATACAGGCGAACGGCTATCTGAAGCAAGGAGAAAAGGAGGCGAAGCTCTAAACACGCGGGCGAGGCCAGGGTTTTGGAACAAAAACCCTAACGAGGGAACATTCTTAAACGAGGAAGGAGATAAATGCATTGAAGCAATTTATAGAAGTTGATTGACCTTTGGAAATCGGATGAGGAGGCGTTACAGAGAGGCTGTGGCCAGACTCGGAGCTTGAAGTGTTTGCCATGGATGATCTGTGAGAGGTTAGAGCGAGAAAATGAAAATTACAGAGAGAGAGACAGAGCCAATAGAACCCTTTTCGTTACTTAATGATTTTTATTTATTTATTTATTTATTATTATTGTTATTTTTATTTTGCTTTGAGCAAAAAGACGGCGTAGGTTAAGGTAAGTGGGTAATACGACATGGGTAGAGTGCGTTTTTGTGGAGTGGAGGAGAGGAACAGCGACAGGACTACAGTCAGTATCTGCTAAAGTAAAGCTCTTTTTTTATTTTATTATTAAAATTTTCATAATTTCAATAAATCAGACGGCCCAAAATGGCTGCAGTGAGTCACAGTCCTTCTCCCGATGATCCGGAACGCTAACAGCTGAACTGGGGATATTTTTATGGGAGTCCAAACATTGGACCAGATCAACAGCGGATAATGAGTCGGGTCGGGTTGAAATTAGAATCTATAACTGGGTCAAATTTTAAGTCTTAACATAAAACTTTTAAATAAAAATTTAAGTTTTATTTAAAATTTGAGTTTGAATTAAATCGAATTTCGGGTTAAGTTAAACTAAAAATTGTAATATTTACTTTTTGTTTTAAATCAGATTTATATTAAATCTCTTTGTTAGAAATCTTTGTGTTATTTTTGTGTAATATTTCTGAACTGATGATAATTTTCTTGGCTTTGTTTTTGCAGAAATGGAGAGTTTCAAGAAAAAGAAAGAAGACACACAATTTATTTGGTTTGATAGCACAAAGCTATCTACGTTCAAGTGTCAATCACACACACCGATTTTATTAGGATCAAGAAAAAAGGTATATAAGAGATTGAGTGTTTCCCTAAAACACCTGCAAGAGTTTCTCACAAACTCCCTAGTACACTTTTGATAGGTACTCTAGCACTCTCCCTAACTTTTCTCTCTTAACCTAAAGATTGAATGTATACAATAGTTTGTAATTTTGTAAATTGTTGTAGTACTGAATGATTGAGACTTTGTCTATTTATAAGTGTTGAGGTTGCTGACTTCGGATGTATGTTGAATAAGTCAGACATGTTGCATGCTTATTCCACGTGGCTCCTTAAACTCTACCTTAGTTATTTAGTTCACTTCCATCAGCCTTTAATCAAATGATGCGTTTTGAATATTAGTTGATCTTCATGCTCTGCGCTTGAGTAGTATACGTTAACGTTTTTGCTTTCAAACATGTCTTGAACTTAAGTGACTTAAACTCAACTAAAGGCTTCACACAACTTTTCAGAACCTTCGGGAGTCATTCCCTTTGTAAGCTTTAGATGCTATCTTTCTATTTCTTCTTTGACATCTTCTCCGTGTTCTTGTCTGATGAGATTATGAGAGGGTTTATGGAGAATCTGGTGAATTTCTTCACATTTTTCCCTCCTTCTCCATGAATCCTCAAGCAATCCTTCAAATCGTGACCTATTTCAAAAATCTGAAACCCTAAAAATCTGAAACCCAAATTTTTCTCCGATGTTGTGAGATTGACGGGTAAATCCTCTTTTTTCTTTCAAGCTGCTTCATTTATCTGTAGAAACTCTCTACAGAAAATGAATTTCTTTATTGGAACTACTTTTGTTCCAAAATCTGATGGGTTTTGTTCTCCTCTTATTTTTTTCAAGTCGACTTCTCTACTGTTTAGCTTATCTTTGATGAAGTGGAGTCGAACGTCTATGTGCTTCGACCTCTCATGTAGGACTAGGTCCTTACTCAGGTAAAGAGCACTTTGACTATCTGTGTGTATAGCTGCCTCTGATATCTGTACTTTGATTTCTGACAGCAGTCCCTTAAGCCATATTAGCTCCTTTAAGCCTTTTGTGATTGCATAGTATTCAGCTTTTGTTGTGGATAATGACATTACTGATTGTTGTTGCACTTTCCAGCTTGTTGTATTGCCTGATAGTGTAAAGTAGTATGCTGATGACTTGCGTGTGTCCTTGTATGCTGCATAGCCTGCATCTACGTAGCCATTTAAGTTCATATGCTTATGCATTTCTAAATTAGATTTAGAAAAACATAGACCATGATTTAGGGTCCCCTTCAGATATCTAAGTACCGTCTTAAAACCCAACCAATGTTATAAGCCTGGATTAGACATGAATATGCTAAGTAGGCTGATTGCATGTGCTAAGTCAGGTCTAGTACAAATCATAATGTACATTATACAACCTATACCCACATCATAAGGATATTTCAGCATGTGTTCCCTTTCTGCTTTTGTTGCTGGACTCTTAGCAGCTGTCAGCTGTAAGTGTGTGGCAATCAGAGCAGGCTAAGTTTAGAGTCTACCATGTTGAACTTAGATAGGACTTTCCTTATATAATCCCTTTGTATCAACCATAGTTTCCCTTCAGCCTCATTCCTTATGATCTGCATTCCCAGAAGCTTCTTAGCTTTCCCTAGGTCTATCATATCAAAATTCTTCTTCAATGCATCTTTCACTTCTTGAATTTTCTTCATCAGCTTTCCTGTGATGATTAAATCATCAACATACACAAGCATATAGATCACTTCATCTTTCTCTAGGTCCTTGTGGTATAGGCAATAGTTATAGGCACTCCTTTTGAACCTCAATTTTGTCACCACCTCATGGAACTTCTTATTCCACTGCCTAGGAGCTTGCTTTAGGCCATACAAAGACTTTTCTAGCAAACACACATGATCTGGTTTCTGCTTATCTATAAAGCCAATGGGTTGCTTCATATAGATAATTTCCTCTAGTCTTTCATATAGGAAGGCTATCCTTACATCCATTTGATGTATATCCCAATCATTCAATGTTGCTAGGGTCAAAATTATCCTTACTGTTTTAAACTTGACCACTGGAGAGAAGATTTCCTTATAATCTACTCCTTCTCTTTGCCTAAAGCCCTTTGCAACTAGTCTTACCTTGTAGGTCTTAGGATCAGCTTCTGTTATTCCATCCTTGAGCTTAAATATCCACTTGCATTCAATCACCTTAGCATTAGGTGGCTTGGGAACTAACTTCCAAGTCTCATTCTTCACTAATGAAGAATATTCCCTTAGGCAAGCCTCCTCATAGGTTTCTGATGCTTCATATTCAACTGTTTCTGTAACTAAACAAGCATATTCAACTAGGTTAGTATTAAAATACCTTATGTTTGGTATTACCTGCCTTGGTTCTCTATCTCTAACTAGTTGATAGTCTTGTATAGGAGTTTGAGCTTCAATTTCTCCCTCTTCTTGTTTCGTTCCCTCCTGAGGGTTAGAACTAGAATCCAGTCTTTCTTCTATTGCTTCTGTAGGCTATTCAGCAGCTGGTTCTATTTCTCCTCCTTCATATGTGGAGGGTGCGACATAAAAGGGAGTCAAACTGTTGTTTGAACCCAGCTGTTGTAAGACAATCTCCTGAACTTGCATTCCTCCATCTTTCTACTTCAGTAGTGGGAATTCAGTTTCCCTGAACACCACATCTCTACTTATTTGAGTTTTGTGAGCTCCTAGTTGTAGAATTAGAACTTTATACCCTTTTATACCTTCAGGATATCCTAGAAACACTCCTTTGATGGCTCTAGGTTCTAACTTTCCTTCTGTTTGGTGGATGTAAACACTGCATCCAAAAGGTCTCAAGTTAGTCAAATTAGGTTTA
>JANKOE010000006.1:2577785-2593139 GCA_026284465.1 Erythroxylum citrifolium | reverse complement strand
AACAATAAAACTGCTACATCGGATTTTTTGGTTTGAGGTTCAGAAGGCGAAGTACTAGGAAGTGGAATTACCAAGCATTCTTATGTCCAAGATTCGTTCGCTGGTGAAGCACTGGCAGTGGTGGCTGCTCTCAAATTCGGCTATGAATCCTTGTTCGGAAGCATCGAACTGGAGGGGGATAATCTGACAGTCATCAAAAAATTAAAGTTGGGACAAATTGATTATTAGTGATGGATTACAGATGGCAAAAAATTTCTTATCTTGCGAATTCTTACATGTACGAAGGGAGGCAAATCGAGCAGCATATCTCATAGCTCGGGCTGGAATTAATTTGCATGAAGATGTGTTTTTTATGGAGGAAGCCCCATCGGAAGTTGAAGCGGTGATTAATGAAGAGAAGCGTCTCTGTGAACCACCGTGAAGATTAGTTTTTTTCTTGAAGAAACCCAGATTCTGATACTTACTAGGACCTTTGGAGCATGATCAGCCGCTGAAGATCTCACCGTTACCGTTGTCATTTTCTAGTCTTCAAGCTCGATTCATGGACTAGCTTTCTGGCCTGCGTTCGTTTTCGTTTCGCTTTTTTGAAACCTCTATTTTCTGTTTTGCTTGTTGCGTGTGCTTTGAACGATTTCTTTAGTTTTGGTTGTTTTTTATCAATAAAATCTGACCAGATGGTATTAAAGAAAAAATATATATATAAGGTCCATCGTAATGAACGTGCCTACGATGGGCCTCTTGAATGGATCTCAGGCCCGGTTAAGCAGAGTACAACAGTAGCTCTGGAAGTACGAGCGGTCCTCCGTACTCCATAACCTGCTTAGCACTTCCACAGTCTCACTATTCCATTAATGTCATGGCGGGAATTCTTGGCGGTGATGATTGGAAATTTTCAGCTCATGGCGGGCATCTCTATATTAAATCCTGAAAACTCATTTCTATCTCCGCGTTCTAATCCTTGTTTTCCAATTAGTTCCCTCTCTTTCAAATCCATCTCTATATTAAAGCCTGAAAACTCGTTTCTGTCTCCGCGTTCTAATCCCTGTTTCCCAATTAGTTCCCTCTCTTTCAAATCCATATCACGAACTTTAACGATGTCTCCGGCAGCGGTTGTGAATGAAAATAGCAACGATATCAAAGAGCCGTGCCCGAAGATCCCAAAGCTTGATCACCGTCCCGTTGCTTTCTTCAAGGTGAATAAGCTATCAGAGAACGCTGTTTTGCCCACCAGAGGATCTCCTCTTTCTGCTGGATATGACCTCTCAAGGTACGTCTATAAGAAACCATAAAATGGATTTTAGTATTTTAAGTGATTTTCATTCTAGTGTGTGCATGTTTGTGTAGTGCGAATGATACCAAAGTTCCAGCTAGAGGAAAAGCTCTGATTCCAACGGACCTGAGCATGGCTGTACCTGAAGGAACCTACGCTCGTATCGGTAAGTAACTGATCATCACTCGTCTCGGAGTTTACGTCATTGGTTGCGTATATTTCCTCTTTCTGAATCTGGGTTTTGTTTCGTTTGGCTTTGTAGCCCCAAGATCGGGATTGACATGGAAGCACTCGATTGATGTGGGTGCGGGAGTGATAGATGCGGATTACAGAGGCCCAGTTGGAGTAATACTGTTCAATCATTCTGATGTTGATTTTGAGGTCAAAAAGGGCGATCGCATTGCGCAACTGATTATAGAGAAGATCATTACTCCAGAGGTTGTTGAGGTTGAGGATTTGGACGCCACCGTGAGAGGTGAAGGAGGTTTCGGATCCACAGGTGTTTAGGGTTTACTTAAATCAAGTTTATTTTCATCATCCAAATCTGGTAGTGTAGGTTAGGTTATGTGGGGAATTTTAGCGAACAAGACATCTATGTTTTGATGATGAAATTTTCATCTCTTTTGTGAAATGTGGAAGACTATGCACTGCCTTTTGGGTATTCTCATTTCTGATTATGCTTATAATATTCAAAGAAAAGAACCGAATCAGAGGATCTGTTCTTAATAAGACAACCTGCTTCTTCTATAGGTTACACACTGAAAACATGTGACCATCGTCGTTTTCACTAGTCATGTCAATGACTGGATATGACGTTCCAATGTATATAAGGGCTTCAGATCGAGTTCAGATCCTCTGGCCAGATCCAGAGGATCTCATCCCGTGTATAAGGACAAGAGCAAAAACTCCAATGGAAGGAAAGGGAGGAGCAGAAGGTACAACCGTACAAGAGGAGATAATCAAATGTTAGGGAGAGCTTTGAAAAGGTTTTATAGTTAGCTAGCTGGCTATTGACCTGTGAAAAAGTAGACATCTTTTGCACCTAAAAAGAGTCACATGGGTTTTACCTAGAAGATAGGAAAATTTATTAATCATTTTTAAAGAAAAGATTATTACTGGTCTTAATAAAATGTGATCATCCATAAACTTATTAGAGCATTGATAAATTGCTGGTTTTTAAATATGAAAACAAAGAACAAGGTTTAAAGTTGAAAAGAAATAAATGTAAGGTATATATAGATTATATAGTCTCAAGCATAAGTAAAGGGATATATAAAGCAGTATTTATGTAAAAGGATATTAGATGAATACATAAGTAATTGTTGTGATGTAAACTACAACTACATAATTTAACTTTTTTAGAATAGCAGATTATAACTTAACCTAATTATAGTGAACTTTAAATTAAATATTGAATAAATGGTGTTATTAGCAATTGAAACAAGTCATAAAAAACTCTTAAAATGCTTTATTATGACAATTATGTTTATATTAAACTGTAAAAAGAGAACATGTAAGTTACAGAACTTCATTTATTCAAGCATATTTTAGATCTTTTGTTTCATTTTAGTGTTCATGAATTTGCACGGGGTAATTAGTTAAGTCACTAGTCACGTACGAGGGTAACTTAATTGTGACTAGGATTTAACTTAAATGTTAGTCATGCACATGACTAACATTTAAGTTAGTCATATCACCTTTAAGGTGGTGACTAACATTTAAGTTAAATCCTAGTCACAATTAAGTTAAATCCTAGTCACAATTAAGTTAAATCCTAGTTTTATCACCACCTAATTTTTTTCATTTTATTTCTTTTTCATACAATTTTACTTGATTTCTCTTTAATCTATATGTAAAATTCACAAAAATGATCCAATTAATATTCATGCAATATTTATACCATTTATACTCAATTTATATCACATTTGGATCAAAATATAAAGATTTGTAACCAAAATCAAGATATGAATGTACTTCCTTAACCTTAGCCAGTAGGGTCATTATGCTTATTATGCTCTTGCCTTTCTTTTTATCTTCCTTTAGTTGGTGTTGGGTTATTTGAATTAGGGTTTCATTTAAACTGTTTGTTTGAGTTTTGGTTTTTATGTTCTATAATTTCTTCTTTTTAACTATGAAAATATTATCTTCTTTTTTCTCTCTTACTCTACTTTATGCCTTCAACTATTTTGAATTATTTCATGGTTGTTCTTTTATATTATACATTGTTTGAACAAATTTTATTTACATAAATTTTAACCATGTACCTTATTCCATAGTCAAATCTTGAACTTGCAATTGAGTGAAATTAGGCTCTTTTCTCCTTGATTAGACTAATATAGATTTTTTCACTGCTGGTTATATAATTTGGGTTGATTCTAATGTGTTAAAAGGCTATTAATGTGGCTGATCAAGGGGCACTGAAGGTGGTGAATTTGAATTTTTAGGCTAAACAGTTGCAGGTTGACCAATGACCTGTAAATCAAGGAAACGTAACTTATGTTTTTTATCTTTACTTATACTCTTCCCTTGAAGATGAGAATCTGAATAGAAAGTTTCTCAAGTAACATCCATTGAAATGAAATTTTACAAGAAGTAGGATGATCACACTTATGGCCCTTTTTTGTGGAAGAGTAACCATTAAAGATGCATTTTAATGCTCTTGGATTAAGTTTTCCTCGATTGGTGTCATGAATATGAACAAAACCCACACAACTAAAGACTTTCGGAGGTAATTTGGAATCTATTTGTGAATTTGTGTAATACTCATGAAATAGACTTATTGGACTCTTGAAACCAAGAACTTTAGAGGACATCCTATTTATCAAGTGGGTTACAGTAAGGACAAATTTTCCCCAATAGGATTTAGGAACATTATTTTGAAATAACAATGTTTGTGTAATTACTAAGAGGTGTCTATTTTTCCTCTTAATTATCCCATTTTGTTGTGGTTTGTTAACACTAGATGAATAATGAACAATTCTTTCTTTTTGAAGAAAGTCGAAAAATTTTGGCCGAAGTAATCTCTTGCATTATCACTCTATAAGTTTTTGAAATAAAGTATAAAAATTTTGGTTGAAGTAATCTCTTGCATTATCACTCCATAAGTTTTTTATTCTTACTCCAAATTAGTTTTTGATCATTTAGAAAAATCTTGAAAAAAATTTCCTAACTTCATATTTGTTTTCATTAAATATACCTAGGTTACCCTTGTATAATCATCTATAAAGGTAACAAACCACCTTGCCTTTGTAATTTTTAGAATTCTTGAAGGACCCCATATATTAGAGTGGATTGCTGAAAAAGGAATAATATTTCTAGTATTACTAAATGGATAAGAAACACATTTGCGTTTAGCAAGTTCACATACATCACAATACAAACTACTCATTTCAACATTTTTCACTAACAATGGGAACATATTTTTGAGCAAACTAAATGATGGATGACTAAGACGATAATGATGGAGTCAAATGTCATCTTTATTGGTAGAATAGCTAGATATATAAGACTTTGAAAGGCAACAATTTTTGTCTTCCTTAGTATCAAGGATATATAGCCCATTCCTTTCCTTGGCAAGCCCAATCATCTTCCCCAAGATTAGATCCTTCAAAATACAGTATATGGGATAGAAAATTACTCCACAATTTAGGTAACGTGTATTTTTAATGGATAAAAGATTGACAACTAATCTAGGAACATGTAGGACATCTTTTAGTATAATTACATATGTAAGAGGAATAGTGCCCTAACTTGCAACAATAGTAAAAGTTCCATCTGCAATTTTGATTTTTGTGTTGCTAGGACAAAGTTTATTTGAGATAAAAGGTTGATGTGAAAAAACTATATCGTCTGTAGCACATGAATATATGATTCAAGTACTATTTTGGACAAGAAAAGAGGCACTAAAAGTGTAAGAATTAAAAGACTTATCTGAATGAGCCAAAGAGCAAGAGCTTTCAAGTTTCTTTATTGATTTCCACATGGATTTCAGCTTTTTTATCTCTCCCTTAAGAGTTTTCAAATCATCTTGATTTGGTTGTACACGAGGAACAACTTCAGCATTTGACATACGCACTTGTCCTCTGGATTATCCACCACATTTACCTCCCTTTCCCCTAACATTGGAAGGCTTTCCATGGAGTTTCCAGCAAGTATCCTTGGTGTGACATGTCTTCTTACAATAAGTGCACCAGACCCCTTCTCGGTTGAGTTGCCTCTCCCTTTTATTGGCTTTGGTACTATAACCATCCTTTGTGGAATTTACAATTGATCCTTCATTTATTGGATTGTCAATCATCACTTTTCGACGGCTATCCTTAACTCGTATTATAGAAAAAAACCCTCGAAAGATGGGAGAACTTCTTTCCTTAGAACCTAAACTCGAACTTGATTAAAATCTAAGTCTAGGAATGCAAGAAATTCAAAGATTCTTTCTCTTTCCACAAACTTTTGTAACATTGCAACATCTTTCCACACTTCATTTTAAAAATTGATGATAATCCAATTTAAGCCATAAGCTTTTCATAGTATTATAGTACTAAGTGAACGAATGGTTAACTTGCTTTGCGATGATGATTTTGGTTTGGATCTCATAAATTACCACATCATCTTGCATTTTTTAATAAGTTTGATGAATAGTTTCCTAAATTTCTCTTGTAGTTGTTAAAAACATACAGGTTCAGCTCGCTTCAGGTGTCATACAATTCCACAATCATGACATGATCATGGAGACTTCATACCATTTTACAAGTGCGGCATCTTCAATAGAAGGTCCAATTCCCATAAGATGGCTTAATTTGCCCTTTCATTTTAGAAAGGTTTTAACCGTTTGAGACCATTGAAGATAATTTCAGCCATTTAGCCTATAAGAAGATTGTATGTTTTGCAATTCTTCTTTTGACTAAACTAATGTCTCAGCCCCATTATTGACACTAATAATAGTAGATTGACTGTTAGATAAATACGACACTATGACACAATCAAAATAGAATTAAGTGAAGAATTGAAAGAAATTTGGCAACTTATATACCTAAGATTTAGAGTAAGGTTTTTGGATTTGATACCAGAGAGGATATGATTCCTTGAACATAAACCAAAATTCCTCTCTTTTTTCTCCGTAAATTGAAGGGTTAATTACAAAACAAATCTCAAATTGTCGTCAATTTTTCAATTATAGCTTGAATTTTAACAACTAGCAATAAAATGCTCAAACTTTCAAATTTTTTTAATTATGGTTCGACATTAGTGTCTCCGTTATCTTTGCTAACTTAGCAGTGTCACATGTTCAGAGACCTTCATTAGTTAGACACATCAGATTAAACGACATCGTTTTATGATGATATTAAAACGAAGTCGTTTCAAGAAGATTATATCATACCTGTCGAATATCGCTCGATGAGGGTTTGAGTCACTCCATCATCATAAAACGACGTCATTTCAAGAAGATTATATCATATCTGTCGAATATCGCTCGATGTCCATCTGATACGTTCTCCTTGACCGTGCTCGAATATCCTTTTCCAAAGTCCACTTTAAGGAGGCCACCACTTTCCATACTATTTCCGACGCCTCCGTCAGCGCCAACACGTCGATGCTGTTCTCAACGACCCAACACCAACACTTCGGTGCCGCTCTTAACGATGTTTATATATCCTTATGTCTATAACAGTATGGATAGAGCTGCAACTTTTGAAAGCTCAACTTCTTTTGCTTTCGATTCCTTTGCAATCAATCCCAAGAAGCCT
Organism: Erythroxylum citrifolium; assembly: GCA_026284465.1. Lineage (NCBI taxonomy): Eukaryota > Viridiplantae > Streptophyta > Magnoliopsida > Malpighiales > Erythroxylaceae > Erythroxylum > Erythroxylum citrifolium. The sequence goes on along the minus strand of JANKOE010000006.1, from coordinate 2,586,125 downwards.
TATTGGTTCTGTGAATTCGGGTCCTTTAGCCAGATCTTCGGGTGTAATCTCCTGTCAGATCTACTGGAAAGAGGGATTTTGTCTGGTCCAATTGAGAGAGGACTCATGTCGAGTCCCTTGGATCGTGGGCTATTCTCAAGTCCTCTTGAAAAGGGTAGTCTGATTAGTTAGAGTTTTCTCATAGAGGCTTTGCTTTTAAGAGGAGATCAAGTTAGAGGTCGTTGATTAGAATTTTGCAAAGAGCAATATTGAAAATGATATCACAAGACATAAGTCAATTGTTGTTCCAATAAAAGGAGTGGTGAAAGAACCAGATTGGATAATCAATCCAGATAAACACAACGAGAATTTGACAGTAAGTAGTATTAACTTGAGTAGTGATGGTAGTTTGGAGGATGATGATTCTTTGGAGAGTGAAAATCTGCATTGGGCTCAAGGCAAAGCAGGGGAGGATCGTGTTCATGTTGTTGTTTCCGATGAGCATGGATAGGTCTTCGTGGAGATTTATGATGGAAGATAGAAATGAAGCGAACTGTTTAATTATTTTAAAAAATTTCGTGTCTGAGAGGAGGAAGATCGAAAGATATGATAAATCTCATCGTTGCAATAATCTGACATTATCTAACTAATGAAAGTTGAAGGTCCTCTAGACCCGTGGCACTACCACGTTAGTAAAGATAACGAAACCATTAACATCGGGCTAGAATTAAAAAAAGTTAAAAGCTTAAATATTTTATTGCTACTTTTCAAAGTTCGAACTATAATTAAAAAATTCATTAAAAAGTTTAAGATTTTTTTTTTGTAATTAACCATATACATATTCATTTGTCTTATTTTAGGAAACAAATTCCTACACACTCAACAAAATTTGTGTAGGTATATGAGAATTGGCCAATCAATTTATTACTCATTAACTCAAAAATAAAATATTCAACAATAAGATTCAATATTAAAAGAAAAACCAATATCGATTAAGAGTAGAGAAAAGGAAACTCGCATTAACTTATCGACAGCACAACTTTACATTCAAGATATTGTACGTACACATGGAGAAGGATTCCAAAGCTAATCATACTCAACATAACTCTTGCCCACAAAATTGGAAGGAGCAAGCAACAGAAAACAGAAAGCACCGTCAGCTTTCTTGTTTTTTATCAACTAAATTGTTCTGTCAGGTGTTCCCACCAGGATAAGGACAACCATTGCGACCTGCAAGATACAGGATAAGACTAGCAAATGAATTGAATTACATCAGACAGATCAATCTCCTATTCAATGACAGGAAAAATGGAAGATGGGGAGAAGAACTTACTGGGATTGATCGATGAAAGAGTGGCTGTCTGTGAGAAATCACAATTCCAGGGGTTTTTACCAGAAGATTGATACAAGAGATTCATGGCATAAGAAGCATGCGAAGCTACGGTGTTCGGCTCAAAGCAAGTCCCACCAGGTTGAATTGGACTACAATCTATCCCCTGCTGCGCACAGACGTAATCAAGATTCGCCTGCAACTGAGCGTCTGATACACCAGACTTCGGCACACACCAAGCTCCTTTCTTCGGACTTGGCAATGGAGAATTTGGCAATGGAGTTACAGAAGGTTTCGGTGAAGGAGCAGTCGGAGTAGTCTTAATTAAAGAGAAGAAAAAAAGAACACAATCAAGTTACGAAACAGAGCATTTAGAACTTAATCCTGCAATAAACAGAGTTCTGTTACTGTTCTGTTCTAACCTCCGTGCTCTTGGAGAGGCCAACATCGTAAGTCGAAGAGAGATCAGTCTTGAAAAGACCAAACGATCGCTCAGACATAGGTCCAGGTTTCAAATCTTCATCGTACAAGGCGAAGAAATATGTGTCCACTGATTTACCAGGCATCAATGGTGTGCCAACCATTGATCGAAGGTGTGCGATCAAATTACCATTATAAGCTTTGGCATTCTCAACACTCGGCCCTACTTCGTCACCGTCTCCCTTGTACGGCCACCCAGTTTCAGCAACCACAATTTCAACATTCTTAAAGCCCATCGAGTTTATTGCGGATCGAACAGCATCAACCTGAGCATCGAACATGTTCATGTACTTAATCTGAGTGTTCCCATCAAGACGTCCTGCATTTGGTTGGAAAAGGCAAAAAGCCAGAGTCTCAGGTCTGGGGTCGCTCCGGTACGCGAAATACGGGTATGGGTTGATCTGAAAAGGTGAACCCGTCGCGTTGTTAAACTCCAGTAACCCCTTGATCAAGTCACTCAAGCTCGGGTCAAAGCTTCCAGACGACGGTGGCTCCGATTGTTTCAGCAACGTCATGGGGTGAACAGTGGACACCTTTATTTTACCACCAAGTGATGCTTCCTCGAGGGCCTTGTTGACATTTTGCATCGCCGGCAATAGGTTAGTCATTAAATTCCTGTCGCCGAATATGAACACTTCGTTACCGACATTGATGAGTGAGATTTTGCTGGATGGATAAAAGGGCAAGACGTTGCTGTTGATCCAGTTCTTAGCGAAGTTGGGGTCCGAGGCTAGTGCCGGAATGTCACCGTTTGCTACACCAACGGCGATTTCTATTCCGGTGTTAGCTAAAGCTTTGATAATTTCCGGGTCTGAACCGTACAGACGGACCTTTTGAATGGTGGTTGATTGGAGGAGCTTTGCGGTGGCTGACGGTGGTGGCAGGTTGTCCGCAACTTGGCCGTAGTTGATTCCTATGAACGATTGCGACTCTGCATCGAAAACAGAGAAGCCGAGACTCCATCATCATCGTCATAAACTCGAATATATGAAAATTTTCGTGTTCTGGAGAAGGGTTAAATCATGAATTTTGTTCTGTTTTCTATCTAGAAAAACAGAAAATGATCCAATAGGCCTCAAAAACAGAGCGATATAGCAACTAAATCATAATTCTGATATGCGAACAGCTTTTGTCAGCCATTTTCAGAGCTTATTGAAGGAGAAAGACACAAGCTTTAAGATTCAAATGGAAATTACAAACTTACTAGCAGTATTCACAGCCTGGAAGAGAGAAAAGAGGAACAGATAAACACTGTAAAGGAGGACCGCCATAGCTGAGGAGATGCTCTGCTTCGCTTAAGCTTTAATAGTATATTTAGTTATTTACAGGAAGATAAAACGAGAACTTTAAATAGAAAGACCCAGGAGGGGAAGGGCACAACTGAAGTATAATGATTGCCGGAGTGGCAGAAGTGGCAGTAATTCTAACTCCACATGGAAGCTGGAAGTTCTAAAGCATAACGCGACCTAAGATGAGACAGACGCACTTTGCTGTCTTTTTAACTCAAACTGACGAAAATGCCCCCTCAATTCTGACCGTTACCTTTCAAGATCAACGCCATTAATATAGGCCACGTGCTAAAACGGTACTGTTTCAACTTTCCTTTGGCTTTTCATTGATTTTTATATTCAACGGAAACTGCAATAATTACCTAATTTGTCTTTTAGGGTGACTCAATTGTGATATTATTTTATATTAAACTTTATTATTAATTAGAGAAACTAAATTATTATTTGAGTTAAGTTTGTAGATTAACTAATGAATATTATTGAATATTTAATTATTCATTTAAGAATTAACATAAAAATTATAGATTTTTCCTTTGAAACAAATAACACTCAGTCTGAATCTTGTTGATACTAAAATCTAGAAAAGTCCACCCCTTAAGAAGTGGTTGAGTTAGTGGAGCAGAGAGACATGAGGTTAAAAGGTTTTGTGTTCAATTCCTTTTATTTATGCTCTCTCGATCGAGCCTATTTTATAGGGTTTATCTAGTACGGAGTACTTAATTGATTTGATTTATAGGCTATTATGTCAATCCGAAGACTTACCTAGTACACATCCAAAGAATAACGACCGCAGGTTCTTTCGTTTCCTAAAAAAACTCATAATGTGCAGACAGATATTTCAATTACTACAAATAAGTTATACCATATAATTTTTTTAATGTTTTATCTTTAAAATTACTCGCATATTTCAATTACTACGTGTAAGGTTCTTAATTTTTTATTTCGAATATTTCATTCTTTGAAGTTTTGATCCATCCAATGGGTTGAATTTCTAATTCAAGAATTATTTTTAATCCAATCTATAGGAATCCATAAAAAAGGTTAGTCCCTTATAAAAAATAACAATTTTTTGCATAATAGTTTTATAAAAATAATTTGATAAATATTAATGTATTTTTTTACTTAGTATTTTTCATTACTACTATTTATTTATTTATTATTTACTATTTATTATATATATTTATCTATATTTATTTGATTTGATTTTTTATTCTGAATCATAAGAATTATTTAGAAATAGCCTCTCTACTAATTAGAAGTAGAGTTGCGTATTATTAAGCCTTCTTAAATTTTTCGTCTTAGCAAAATTTTCACTTAGTATTATTATTGTTGTTGTTATAATTTGATAAATAATAACTGATTATTTTTCTAGAGTTTCTAAAACTACTATGAAAAAACTATTTTTTGTAAAAACAAAGTATAGAAGAGATTGATAAAAGGAAGAAGAAAGGCTCGAAAACGTGAGGGTGACAACTTACTCTTCCTTATGTGTTAAGAAAGAGCATTTTAAGGCGAACATTTAAAACAACAAAAGTGAGGGTAGGGGGTATACAACAAGAAGAAAACAGGAGAAAGTAAAGCATATTATATATATATTCAATTCAACCACTCTAAAGAAAAAGTGTTTGTGGGAATTTGGCATCACGATGGCTTCGGGGAAAGGGCGCTAAAGGCATCGCTGCTTTAAGAACGTGGACATAATTGATCCACAAGTAAGCATTTAATAAATAGGAAAAGCAATATTCTTTTATAAAATAACTATTTGTGATTTAATATTCTTAAAAGACGGGAAAAGGTAGAAATTGTTTTTAACGTTTATTTAAAATTTTTAAATTCTTTTTTGTCGTTAATTAATAATATTAATAATATCACATTATACCTTAATAATAATATTGATAACACCATAAATTTTTATTTAGTTAAGTTTTTATAGCTTTTATTATAAAAGTCATAAATTTAGCATATATTATATTGCAATTAAACAATTTAAAACTGGTTCTGCCTGAACTTGATGGAGCTGGACGTTGCTGCTTGGATCCATGATCTTGACTGACTTCAGCTAATGGACACCTGCAAAACAAATAAGGCACGCCGGGGATTGACTACCGGCAGGCCCCTCCGATGCTCAAGTTAGTCTTTTTTAGAGGGTTTTGGTTGCTAAGAACAGAGAGAATTAGGGTTGTAATGTCGTACCTGTATCATGGTGAAATAGTACCTTATATACAGAATAGTTGCTAGGTTTAGGTCTTTACGTATACATGAGAGGTTACCAACTGCGAATCGGTTGTCAATGCATGGGCCTTAGACCGAGTCTAGCATGACCAACCCAACCATAAGCCCCCTACTCCTCGAGTCTGATCAAGGAGAAGGGTCGAAGGAGTACTTTGGGATCGTTCGGCTCGTCTTCATGGCAGCTTGTGATAAGGCCGGTCGATCGGGGACCAATGCCCTGCGCTCAATAGCTCCCGCTGTGACATAAGACCGATTGAGCGTCTACGCCTAGTGTGCGATCGATCGGGCTAGGATAAGATGATTGGTTGATTCATGCTAGGGGTGGACGATCAATCGACTCGTGCCAGAACATGGCGATCGATCGGCTCGTGTTATGCCAGGGCGATCGATTGGACGTTGATGTCTGGTTGCAACGCTAGGTCTATTATTGCTTGACGATTCGTATCTTCAAGGCGCCATTTAAAATTTGAAACGATGCGTCCTTTTAACTGCCGCACAGCTGTCACACGTGTCCTTTCGACTGTCACGCCGCTTCGGGCCTTTAATGACCCTAATTTACCGCAGCTCAGATTTTTCCACGTGTTCAACTTCGATTGGTATTCCCGTTCAGTTGATATTATAAATTTTGGAATTGACGGTCTAGTTCTGCCTAAACTTGATGGGGCTGGACGTTGCTGCTTGGATCCATGATCCTGATTTACTTCAGTTAATGGACACCTGCAAAACAAATAAGGCACATCGGGGGTTGACTGTAGGCAGGCCCCTCCGACGCTCAAGTTAGTCTTTTTTAGAAGATTTTGGTTGCTAAAATAGTACTGATTACACGTTTAGTAACGTGAAGTATTCTAATAAGGTGTGGAGTCTAAAGAGGTTTAATAATATACAGCCTTATTTTTAATTAATAACGAAATTGTTTCCAAATGACATTAAAATGCAACTGAGTATTAATTTAATAACATTATGAAGTCATATTAACATATTTTCAAATTTTTTTAATTATCAATACAAAACAACATCATCTAACAGAAATTATGCTAAGATATTATTTCTAACACTCTTCAAATTGAACAACGCAGTTGTCTTATTATTATTCTTATATGAAAAATGAAATTCACAATTTTCACATCTATTGTATTGAATACAAATTTAACATAATAGATGTATACCAATTATTTAATGAAGATATGATAATTTATTTTGAGGATATTAATTTATAAAATATTTAATAATAAATTGCAAAGTTTTGATATAATATGGAGGAAATTAGATTGAACCTGAATTAATAAGACATCATATCTTAACTCAAAATCTTAAGACAATAAGTAATGAATCTTATCATTGTATATAACTCACTTCATCTTTATATCTCTTTTCGATGTAGATAACTCGACTCCAAACTTTTCAATATAGATCAAACAAAAAAAATAAGTGCTTGTGTTTCATTTAAAAGGAAGCAACATTTTAATAACGCTTGATGCTCATTTGATAATATTTTATGCCCATATTTTAAAGATCGGATCGAAACGATCTATTTGATCAAAATAAACACAAATCGGTTTGATTTTCGGCACGAGTTTTATTATATAACTAGTTTTGAACCCCGTGCTTTGCACGGATTGTTACAAAGCAAATAATGAATTTTAACTATAAAATTGAGAGTTCAGATCTTCTCCTATTCTATCTTATTATAATAAGAATAAGATTAAGTAGAAAATTAATACATATCAAAACTTTAAACAATTAAATTAATAAGAATAATTAAAGAACCATAATAAATTTTAACAATAATGAAATTGTTCATAATAATAAGAAATATACACTTATTAAATTTGAAAACAATTAAAACAATAAGAATAATTAAATAATCATAATAATCTTTAACAATAATATAATGGTGAATAATAATAACGAATATAAAATTAGCGCTTATCATATTTGAAAACAATTAAAATAATAAGAATGATTAAAGAAAGATAACGTTTTTATTATTTATTATAATATAATTTATAATAATACTTCTTTAAATAATTTAAAAATTAAAATTGATTATAAAGAATTAGAAAAATAAGCATATAATTTATCCTTATTATTATCAAGAACAAAATTAATAATAATCGGAGATTTAATCTTAATATTTAATATCATTAATAAATAAATAATTTATTAATAATAAGAACATTGTTATAAAAGATAGAAATAATATGGTGTGTCACTTAATTGTTAGTGCATCAAACAAACGTAAGTTCTTCCATTTATCTACATTAATTCTACTTATGATATTATTTAAAAAAATTTATAGACGACTCACTATACCTTCCCTAAATATTTGCCTTCTTTAAATAATGAAATGTTAATACCACCTCTAAATACTTAATTTATTGTATAGTATACATCGCAATTAGAAAATAAATATTTGTTATACTCTAATTAATTTTACTCTAATTAATTTTACTACATATATATTATTATCAATTATGTGTTTTAAATAAATAATTAAATAATATATATTATAACGGCTATAATAATAACGGCTAGTTAACGGTAAATAATAATAATAATAATAAATGGTTCATTTTTGTTCTATAAATAGATACCACTCCTACATATTTTACTTCATCCCTACACATTATTTCTTACCTCAAAATATTATTCTTAAAAAAAATTCAAATGTTGTCCGCTATATCATTTTTTTGTATCATTATTATCATTATATATCTTTGTTTCATTCTTAGTGTAGAGCTAAATGATTCAGATCGCAAGTTTTTTCTCTTATTAATAGCATTTCCTATGATCCCTATGTTGCTTATTGGCATAGCATTTGAGAATGGCATGTAATTTATTTAATGTAATATCTATTTGAATAATGTCTTAATTATTTCTCTCTATTTTATAATAGTTGCCAACATGTCCAATCTTGCCAAAATTGAGTTCGCTGCTCTTGATGTTGCGGGCAATAATTATATGCCGTGGATGATTGATGTTGAAATGCATCTTGAATCAATGGATCTTTTAGATACCATTAAAGAAAAT
>JANKOE010000006.1:2530705-2560218 GCA_026284465.1 Erythroxylum citrifolium | reverse complement strand
ATTTTAGTAAACATGTTTTGCAATTTTCAATTTTAGAAAATAATTTTTTCAATATTAATTAATAAACATGTTTTCGACAATTTTTCACTGAAAATAAAAATTAAAAATATATGCAAAAAATTAAGATAGAAAACAAAAAACTGTTTTCTGAAAGTAAACGTACCATGAGAGTTTCAGTTAGTACACCTAGAAGGAGTTCTGTCTTGAGTTAAGGATAACTATTATGATAAAGTTTCAACATCTCATCTCAATAAGAACTAAGCAGTTAATAAAAGCATAGGCAAAAACATGTATTGTCAATCGGTCTTGAAAGTAGCCAAGTTGTACATACTCTAATTGTTAAAGATGATTATCTCTTTATTTTGTAATTTCCACCTTTTTGTGAATGAATACACTACTTATTAAAAAAAGAGTAAATAAATAAAGCAAACTAGTTGTTATGAGAAAATATTTAAGTTAGCTAAGGAAATACCTAGGCTAAATAATTAAAAGGAAAGAACCACATATTAAATATTTAGCCTAAATATAAAATATAAGATTCGAAGGAAAATGATGTAGATTATACGAACTTTGAACTGAAATTGAATTTGTATTCATTTTTGGGATGAGTAGATTTTGAAAAACTTGATCAAATTTTGTTTTAATCAATTAAAAAAATGATTTAGCTGTTATCAATTTTTAATTATTTATTTTTAATAAAATAATATCATCTTATTAAATTAATATTATTTTTATTTTTATTTTTATTAAAAAGTCAATGTAAAATTTAAAAAAATTATTTTCCATATTTTATAGAATAATTTGTATCTATTAATTTCATACTCAATTTAAATATTTTTGTCACCCTAATTATTCTTGTAAAATATTGCATTTTTTAATATTTAATACATTTCATTATGGGCCTCTAACTGAGGCTGGGGCTCTAACTGATTGCCCATTCCCCAAACTTTTTCCTCCATCGACATTCAGCTCCATCTTAATGATCCAGCAGTTTAATGAAACTAAACTTAATCTCTAGCACTTGATGAGCATAAACGCTGACATCCTTCAGTTCACAAGACAAAATTGAGATTTTTTAAAGGAATTTCATTGCATAACAGATAAAAGAACATATAAGGAACAAAACCTTTTATTCATTGCCTCTGGTCGAAGATTGAAGCTGCGAAATTTCTTTGAAGATTTTCCTAAGCGCAAAGCGGGTTGAATGACAAGTTAGCGTTTGACTTTTCGATAGAGTTGACTTTTATAAGGAACACAACCTTCTCTGTTCAGTTTATAAATGAACAGTCCCATGTCTAGCTTCTCGTAAATTCTTTTTGCTTACCCTTTGCTTAGATGAAAATGGTCGATGCTACTATTTCTACTGTGGTGGCCGATCTAACCTCCATGGTGTTTAGTTCCATGACAGAAGAGGTGAAGTTAGTGAGTGGAGTGAACGACGAAGTTAAGAAACTGGTGAGCAATTTCAAATCCATTCAAGCCTTACTAGATGATGCAGAGGAACAACAAGTGAAGGAGGTTTCTGTCAGGAACTGGTTGTTTAATCTTAAAGCTGTTTCTTACGACATGGACGATGTTTTGGATGAGTGGAAAACCTGGATTCAGACATCACAACTCCAGCATGAACCCGATCCTCTCAAGAACAAGGTACTCTCCTTCTTTCGCTGCATCTGCTTTACTACGAGTGATGTTGGTCTTCGTCATGTAGTTGGTGGCAGAATAAGAGAAATAAGACAAAGACTAGATGACATTGCAACTGATAAAGTTAGGTACCAACTTAATTCAACCGACAGATCTGAAAAACATGTCGAGAGATATGTTACCACATCCTTCATTGATACACAAGAAGTAAAAGGTAGAGAAGAAGAAAAAGATAGGGTCAAAAGCAAGATATTTAGTGGAGCATCCAAGCTCCATATCATCTCTCTCGTGGGGATGGGGGGAATTGGAAAAACCACCCTTGCAAAATTGATTTACAATGACAATGACATACAAGATCATTTTGAGGAGAAAATATGGGTGTGCGTTTCCGAACCTTTTGATGAGATGCGTATTGCTAAAGCAATTCTTGAATCTCTTCGTGGTTCTTCTAAGCATAATTTTAGAGAATTAGAAAATATATTAAAAGAAATTCGTTCTCTATGAATTTTTTTTTTTGCTTGTTCTTGACGATATTTGGAATGAGAATCCAAATAAATGGAAGAAAATGAAACATTCTCTCACATGTGGTTTATTAGGAAGTACAATTTTGATAACCACTCGTAAAGAAAGGGTTGCATTAGTCATGGGGTGCAATAATGAGAGTGTACATAAGATAGGATTTTTGAATTCTAAGCAATGTTGGTCAATAATTACGCAAATTGCATTGGTTAATGGTTAACATGATAAATTGGAGAGGATAGGTAAGAAAATTGCAGATAAGTGTAAGGGTTTGCCTGTTGCTGCTACTACTATAGGAGGACTCTTATGCTTTAAGAAATCAAAAAAAGAATGGTCAAGAGTCTTGGGGAGTGAAGGATGGGAAAGTGATGATCTCTTGAGTCCATTGAAACTTAGTTATTATGATTTGCCATTACCATTAAAGCAATGCTTTTCATATTGTTCTATCTTTCCAAAAGATTCTAAGATTAGGAAAAGAGAATTGATTGATATGTGGATGGCACAAGGTTACCCAAAAGGAAAAGAAGAAGATGAAGATTTGGAAATAATTGGCGAGACTTATTTCGAGAATTTAACCGCGCGCTCTTTGCTTCAACCTTTGCCCAAGAATCATGATACTTGTATGTTGCATGACATGGTGAGTGACCTAGCTCAAACATTTACCAAAAATGAGTGTTTGATTATGGAGGTTCTAAACGATATAGATACTATTCAAAACTCTTTATGTGCAGAAGTTCGTCATTTAACTTTAATACTTGCACAAGATGTTTTAGTTCCGGTGTCTGTTTATGGTCTCAATAAATTACGTACTTTGATCATTCGATTATTTGAGATTAAGTCGTCATCAGTGGTTGTTCTCCCCCTTGAGAGTATGTTTTATCGTTTGATTCGTGTAAGAACTTTAAATCTTCACAAGTGTGGCATTAAAGAAGTTCCATCTTCAATAAGTAAATTAGTTCATCTCAGATGGCTTGACTTGTCTGAGAATTATAGTCTACAGAAGTTGCCTGAAACCTTGTGTGAGTGTTACAACTTGCAAACATTAACTCTTGTCTATTGTGTCAATCTTGAAGAACTGCCCCTAGGCATTGGGAGACTATCGAGCTTGATGTACTTAGATATGGAAGGTTGTCGGAAAATAAAGTATCTTCCTAAAGGAATAGGAAATCTCTGGCGTCTCAAAAGGTTGAGTGACTTCATCTTAGGCGTTCATGAGAACGAAGCATCTGTTGCTGATCTAGAGAAGCTAAATAATCTTAGAGGGACTTTGAGCACAAGGGGTCTCGGAAATGTGAGAAAGATCGAAGAAACCAAAGCCATACAATTGAAGAAAAAGAAGAACATTACCAGATTGAAGTTGAATTTTCATTTTGATGGAGATTTTAGGCTGGAAGATGAAGAAGAGTTACTTGAAACTTTAGAGCCACATAATTTGGATTTGGAAATGTTACGCATACAGAAGTACAATGGCAAAACGGTGTTCCCAAGTTGGATGATGAAGTTGAATCTGCTCAGAGAGCTTTGGATCTCTATCTGCGAAAATCTTCAAGAATTGCCTCCATTGGGGAAGCTTCCATTCCTTGAAGAATTATACTTAGGGTACATGAGAGTGAAAAGGGTAGGTATTGAATTCATGGGAATTGAAGAAGAAGAAGAGAAAGATTCACCGATGGTGGCATTTCCAAAACTAAAAAAGCTTGAGTTTTCTGAGTTATCGGAATGGGAAGAGTGGGACGATGGGTGGTTGACAGAGAGAATTAAGAAGAAAAATACAGTTATGCCATATCTGCAAGAGCTTAGTATTTGGGGGTGTCCGAGGTTGAAGACGTTGCCGTATCATCTGCTGTCGCCGACGATCACCAAATTGGAGCGGTTGAATATAAAGGAGTGTTGTGTTCTTCAACAACGAATAGAAGAACATAAACTCTCTCACATACCTCATGTCATATTTAAGGCAAGAAGGTACATTTTAAAGAAAAGGTAATAATCTAATTCTTTATCTACTTCTTTTTCAATTAATTGTATTTTTTAATCTATTGACTTTTTTTAAATTTATAAAATAAATTATTTGATAAAAATAATATCATATATGATATTCTATTTTTAATATTGTAATTATTTTAAGAAAAATTATATTAATTACTCTATATTAACAATATATTAAAATGTAATTACTTTATTTTGAAAATTTTAATTCTAACTTAAAATTTTAATATTTATTTTGCATATAATTAGTTTTTTATTTTTAATTAACTAACATGTAAAAGCAAAGATGGTAATATATTTAACGAATTATTTCTTTAATTATAGAATGAAATGACATTATGATATTTAACTTAAAATTTGGTTAATTCATATTTATCTTATTAATTTGCTAGGAGCCCAAATGTTGAAGGATGGTCAGCTTCTAGTACCCGATTGGTCACATGAGCTACTCTATTTACATCAATGAATTGAGAAAGATTGAAGGGCTCTTTTTATTACGATTTTTAAGCTCGTGAAATATTTTACTAATACATTTTAATAGAATTGCATCACATGAGCTACCACCGGGCAAAAGGCATATGTGGGATAACATTACCAAAGTACTGGTATTATTTACACCAGTGAATCAAGAAAGGCTCTTCTCGTTGTGACTTTTAAGCTCGTGAAATATTTCTTATTTATTTGATAATATATTTATTTTTATTTAGAATTACATTAGGCATGTACATTGCTTCTTCCATATTTTAATGTATTTGAAAAAAAATCATAGAAAAGGCAAAAGAAAAGAAAATTACAGAATTGTTACATTAGGCATGTACATTGCTTCTTCCATATTTTAATGCTTTCATGGATTGTAGACTCTCATAGTTAAGCTTGGCATTTGCTGGATTGAGTTTGGGCTCAAAAATTAATGTTTGGACCTGAATTTGACGACTTGAGCCTATTGATTGGCTAAGTAAGCAAGAGAATTTTTTTATTTTTAAGGTTTAATTAATATTAAATCGTTATAAAATTAATAAATTTAAAAATTAAAAATATGATGAAAAATATTATATTACATGTACAAAAATTTAAAATTTAATTTAACAAAGATTATTAAAAATAATTAATTAATTTCAATTTATACAAATTTATTAATTTACAAAATTAACATTTAATTAATAAAGCAAAAATAATTCTAACAAAAATTTTACAATCAACCAATTAAATTGTTGGTTGAGTTAATTACTGATTATTCCTCTCCTAGTGAGAAACGAGATATTTTTTTTCCTCTTTCGTGGTGACACAGTACCTACCGTTCCAAAACAGTCCAGGCTCAGGGGGTCGAGAACCTTCTATTTAATAGTGGATCAGTCTTCGAAGTCAATACAATCACAACCGCTTTGATCCATCTAGATTTCTTTATAACTAGGTTTTCTATGTTTTTGTTTGCTACGCCTCGCTCCTTCGAGGCGGCTTTAGCCTTTACTAGTTCTTATATATAGGCCTCTCGCGCCTTATTTCCAGTTTCTTAACCTAACTCTGATCCCAATTTATTTAGATCTGGAATTGATATACTTATGATACATGGTTCGCCGGTGATCGGAGGATGTTGGAAGCTTCTTAGCTCAATTGGCTAGGTGTAAGGAGGTATGTTTCTTTCTTTCTTTTTTTTTAAATTTTTAATTGCTTGAGATCTCTTAGGTTGTTTGGACCTGTTTGGTTTATTTATAGGTAATGCACGCTTGCTTTAATTCTAGTAAGAAGGTTTGTGTATCGTTGGCCTTTAAGATGAGCTTGAGCTTCTGATACTTTGCCTATAGCTATTTGAATATGATTCCGTGCTCTCATGCATCTCCATGGATTGTGTTTTGTTGAGCGATCTGTCGAGTATTTTGAGTCGTTTCATGGTTTCTTGTGCTTAGTTTTTGGTTTAGGAACCAATTTTGTCTCGTATATTTAACTTCTCTCGTGTTGAGAAGCTTATATTTGTGGCCGAATTGTGCTGTATTTGCTTACTGAATTCTTGTGCTTTTACGCAATTTTGTGATTAAAGTATTAAACAGATATGCCTCATATATTTAGGTTGACGAGATAATATCTGACGTTTAATTGATATGCATTAACTTGTTGCCTGTAAACAGCTGCCAAGCTTCATCCTCTCGGAGTCGGAGTCCTCCACGGACGTGATTTACAGCTAATGGTGATGGATTGGTAGCAGTCGTCTTCTCTTGGTTAGCCACGTCGTGAAGATTACTGCAAGCCTCGAGGGTGTATGATAATATGGTATAAATTTGTTTTTGGTGTTTGTTGGAAAATAAAAGATTAAAAACTTCTTTCCCTAATGTTTTTAGGTATAACTACATGGTAGTAGATGATGATTAGATGGCAAGCGATTAATGAATAGGGATTAGAGATGTTGACTTGTTGTATGTTATTTTGTCCCAGGAGTCAGGACCTTTGCCATGACAGGTGCGCTTGCATGGCAGGTCAAAATCCTTAATAAAAAGTACTTTTTTGGGGTTTTGAGGCGGAGATGGCACGGGGTTTTATTTATTCCCCCGGCTCTCCTCCCTGTTTGTGTGTGCGTTTTTTCTTTGCTTTTCTTCTTTCATTCTCCTCTATTTCCATATACTTATGCACCAATTGCCAGACCTGTTCATTGGATGGACTATAAGTATAGCTTGCAACCAAGGCAAAAAGGCTTCTTCATGTTGAATTTGTGGTGAAACTGGCTTTGAGGCTAAGTGATGCCCTAGGCATTCTATCCTCTCACTAGGTTGGTTATAACTTCCCATCAATTCTGTTAAATATTCATGATTGAGTAGAACACTGAACATCATTGATAGCATAGATGGAAAACTGAACATCGGTGCATGCCTTAGTGATCATTTTCAATCTCACAACATTAATATTTCAGATTGATCAAGTCACATGCTTCATCAGAGAACACCATTATTGCCGATTGAACTGATTAAAGGCTGCAGTTCAACAATGACCATTCTCAATCTCAACTTTAGGTAGTCTGCATCGTTTTGCCACTTCTATTTGGCTGCATAAGTTAAAAAAATCTTAACTTGCCTTTGGCAAGAACAAATCTTATGAACTCGTGCACACTTATGTCACAAGCCGCAGTTATGCTTTAGTCTTAATTTTGAGTTGTGGTGTTGACAAGCAAATGGTTAGAGAGGCGGCAGGTGGATCTATTCGCTATTTGCATGATTATCCCCAATATATTCATTAGCTGAGATTTCAGTTGACTAATTTATATACGAGGATCAGGCTTTTATTTATTTCATTAATCTATGCACATAGAACATATGGACTGATATTGTGCACCAATTGCAACTTGGAGTTTGATAAAGTATCCTATTACAAATCCCTGGCTGTGCCCACAAATGTATCGCATTACCACTAGCATTTGTATTTACATCGGGTTTTTGATAATTTTAGAAGAATACCCATGGGTATTGGCTATTTATGGTTCGCTGGTCTTATATAATAACAAAAAAAAATTATTATTATTATTTAAATTATTACTTATGCTTAGCATTTTCTATTAGTTTACATGCCTCTGCTGTTGTGTGCTGATTTTGTAAGTGTTCGAGGACAGCTATATTCATTCTTGTATTACAAGTCAAAAGTGTAACGCTTCACGCTTGTGTAGTTTCCCATGAATGTAGAAATGGAATATGTATGAAATGTAGAAATTGAATATGTAATTGTCCCAACAATTATCTGGGATACGTCCAGCCCTCGGGGGTGAGTTTGAAGAAGCTTATTGCAGACCAGCTGGGAGTCGTGTTTAGTTCGATTTGAGAACAAGGATTCCAATCCCCTTGATTTCAATTCAAAACGTGAGAGGAATTGACTGAGGATCGCGGCAACTGTTTCAGCAAGTGAGCTTTACTTTTATCCTGTTTCTATAATTTGTCTATTTCAGCTTCTTAGGCCGAGAACTTTGCACCTGGCGACGACCAATGACAACCTCTCTCATTCCTGATCGGTGCTGTTGGATCGGTGACAGGACGATAGGTGGTGTTGCGAGGTATATGAGTTTGTGGAGACTTAAGTTTTGCTCTAGAAGGGATTATTGGATTTGATTGGCGTTGGAAACCGTACAGTAACGAATGAGATTCTCATTTAATGTCATCTATCCTGCGTGGAAGAGAGAGCATCGTTGTTCGTAGATCGATGGATTAGAGTTGCCTTTTTGAGTTGCAGGTTATTTAAATTTAAGATCTTATAGCTCGCGAACCATGTGGTCATGGATTCTCTGTATCTTTTCACTGATTCTGCTTTATATTTATACTGAAAATGTAGGTAACTACGAAGATCCATCTCTTTGCTCCTACCTAAGATTTGAAGTCCGACCAAAGATTTGAAGGTACTTTCTTATTTCGTTCGATAAAGGATGAAATGAGTATTTACTAATATGCTTTGGGTTCGAAAGTGGCCCAACGGATTGTTTCTTTACAAAGAGATATGGCTAATATATTTCTTGGAGAAATCTACTGGCTTGTTTTAGCCTCTCTTGATAAATTATGTGATCAACATGTTTTATTCACTAATATAATTAAGGTTGATTCAGTTCTCAAACAAACTTGTAAGAAGTCTTATTTTCAAATCAAGTGCAAAGAGCAGAAGACTATTGTGATTGTCACAGCAAGAAGAAAGTTTATCTTCGACAAGTCTATCCTAGATTTGAGCCTCCTAAAAGGCCTTGTGAAGGGAAGAAGCATCGAACTTATACGACCATCACGCTACACTGACGCATACTTGGATGATACACTACTTAGTCATACTGACGTAATGGCATCTTACGTTTCAAATTTGAATTCTCGAAAGATAACGGGATGCGGCTTGGAAGCTATTGTGTCAGCATGGCTAAGCAGTGCGTCATTAAAGTATGCGCAAGGGGAGCGTGGTGATAGTATAAGGAATTCGGTGCTTCTTCCCTTCACAAGGCCTTTCGGGGGCTTAGTAGGTTGTTTAAGTGATTTGGTATGTTAAACCTTCACAAGGTCTTTTGGGGGGTTCAGTGGTATCGAAGTCACCAGGTTTCGGCCTGGGTCGCTTTACGTCTTAAATTCAAATCCCCAAAAGATAACGGGATGAAACTTAGAAGTCATTGTGTCATCATGGCTAAACAGTGCATTATCAAAGTATGAGCCAATGGAAGTCATCGTGGTTGTTCAAGTGATTTGATGTAATAGCCCTTCACAAGGTCTTTTGGGTGCTCAGATTCTGCAGACAAATGGGTTGCTACAAGCCTTTCAGAAAAACATACGTGAGCAAGAATGGCAAGAAGAGAAGAATGGTTTGATTCTTCAAGAAATCCTCACATTATAAGAAAGCTGATCGTCTCTGTAGACAATCAGGACATTTTGCACGTATTTGCCCCCGTAAGACTTAAAAAGATGTAAAGTTATTAGAGCAGATATAATCAATTTTGCCATTTCATTCTTTCAATAACTTTAAAGATCTGATTAAAGAATTTGTAAAGAAATAATGGTCTCCGGTTTCAGGTATGAGAAAAAAGTATATCAAAGATTAATATCCAACCCATTGGATAGGCATTTCGATCTAAGTGGGCATGAAGCCATTGCGATCTCTCTCTATGCTGGCCGTTGGACTGTCCTCAACCTAGGGCCTCTGCGTATCTCCGGTATGTCTCAACTTTATCTTGCTTGGTTTTGTGAAGGATCTATTAGCTTAAACGTGGTTAGAGCGCCTAAGCTGAAAAACTTAGGAGGTTGGTGGTTCGAATCCACCTGGATCCCCTTTGTCCCTGTTATTATGAAATTTCGTTTTAATAACATTGTTTTAAAGTTAGGTCCAGCTCATTTCATGAAAGAGTTCGGCCTGGTTGTTTGATGAAAGAGTTAAGCTGGTTGGCAGCCAGCTCGGCCTAATTTGATCCATAGTGTTACCGAACATGGTGGCATCATTTGTCAGCTCTCTCGAATTCTGATTTCATTTGCACAAGTGTTGATTTGCTTTGCTTTAATGGTAAGTATTTGAATAAATTGAATTATTTTCAAAGCTTACACTTATTCAAAAGTGCAGAACATGCCGTTTTTGACTCGTGGGGGTTCTTCTGATCTGTCACATCACATAAACTGTATTAGTTAATACAAAACTGAGAGCTATGTGTTCCCGACAAGTTTGGGATAGTTTAGTACGTGCTTATCGTGACATGTTTAGTTATAACGTAAGCTTTTAATTACATCTTTAAAAGTTTCAAGTTGTAACATTGACAAATATGATTGAGAAAAATGATAAACTAATCAAATAATTATGTACGACCTTTGACCAAGACTGAGACATGCTAGAGTGCGCGTGCGAAACGTGACAAACAAGCACATAAGTCGGAATGGCGTTGATGGCGGTGAAGGAGAACAGCATGTGGTTGTAGCAAAGTCCAAAAAGTCCTGACGCCGGACCCAGGTATCGTGGAAGCAAACAAATCCAATAAACAATCGGACATGAATCACACCTTAACATTTTTTAAAAAAGAAATAAAATAATTTTTTACTGCTAATTTAATTTTTTAAAAAATATTAATAACAAAAGGTTATCTGTTATTTAAAATAATAAAATTAAATTTATATCAATTTATAATAATAAGAATTTTAAGATTTAAAAGGTTTAATTTAAAAATGATTAAAGAAGACTATAATTGAAAAAGAAGACTAGTATATAAAAATTAATTAATTAATTTTAATTTTTATAAAAAAAGTTGATTAATTAATAAATTAATTAGTTTTTTAACAAAAAAATTATTAAATTAAATCAAATTAAAATATTAAAAACTGAACTGAAAAATCAACTCAATTGTTCCTGTTAAATATATATTTCATACATTGAATATACTAAAATTCAGTTTTTAATTAATTTATTAAATAAATAATAAATAACATAACGTTAATATTAATGTGATATTTAATTAATGAACATTTTGAACATTTTTAAATTGTTAGGGTTCATATTTTATTTTTATGTTAATGTTCAGTGTTATGCTACCTTTGTATTTTTTAAAAAAAAAAGAGCAAAATGGTATCAAAAACAAGATTAAAGGATTAATCAGAGAAATACGATACAGATAAAAAATTCTGTGAATCTTGTTTCACACGAACTCGTTTCATGTTCTTGAGGAGTTCTATACGACGACAAGTCTAATAGAACAGGAACCATTTGCTCTCTCAGGTTCTGTTGGTTGATTACCGGTCTCTGCTTCATTCACTTGGTATGCAAATCCTAACTTGCTGTGTTGATTGATCTGATGAAAAGTTTGTGACTTTGTATGTTTTTCCTTTCTGTCTCAGCTGAATCTCTGTTGGGATTGGGTGTTTTTCTTTTTCTTCTTCTGTTCTGAGTTCTGACCGATCTTGAGATCTGTCATCTTTTGTCTTTGTGAATAATTGTTCAATTCATACGCCACTTTATGTGAAATATGTTCTTCATCTCCAATATATCTAGAGTTTAAACCCAGGCTCAAGATCAGGTACCGGAACCACTCATGTTTCGTCGTAAGAACACTTCTTCTCACAATCAGGAAGATGAAGCCCTGCACCATCTGGCCAAGGTGATGATTAAATTGCGCGTTTCTGTGTTGATACTGTAATTAACCTGTGTATCCGTTACAATGCTGCTTTGCTAATTTCCTATTTTGGTGTTCAGATTAAGGAGCTTAAGGATGCAATTGGTCCTCTGTCTGGTCGGAACCCCCGGTTCTGCACCGATGCATGTTTCAGAAGATATCTGGTAGCTCGAAACTGGAATGTAGATAAAGCAAAGAAAATGTTGGAGGAGACACTTGAATGGAGATCATCGTACAAGCCTGAGGAAATTTGCTGGGTAGGTGATCTTTAAAACTGAGTGTGCACGTCTTTGACCTTGGAAGTATAAAATTTTTCCCTTATTTCATTGTATTGTCAGCCTGAAATCGCAATCGAAAGTGAGACCGGAAAAGCATATAAAGCTAATTTTCACGACCGCCAAGGAAGGACTGTTCTTATACTAAGACCAGCAATGCAGGTATGGAATTGGAATGACTTGATTCCACTAATTTTTCTTAAATTTGAACTAAATGCCATTGCAACTACTGCAGAACACAACAGGAAAAGAAAACCAGATCCGGCAGTTGGTATACCTCTTAGAGAATGCAATCCTGAACCTTCCACAAGGTCAAGAACAAATGTCCTGGTTGATAGACTTTACTGGCTGGTCCATGGCCAACAGTGTTCCCATCAAGACTGCCCATGAGACTTCCTACATATTGCAGAACCAATATCCTGAGAGGCTAGCCGTTTCATTTATGTACAATCCTCCTCGGATTTTTGAAGCGTTCTGGAAGGTTTGAATTCTAATGCCCTCACTGCATTCTGTTCTGTGAAAACTTGGAAGTTATTGATCCCCACCTGATTAACACTTGAAATCATACGGCTTCCCACCAGTACTAGTTGCTGTAAGAGGCCAATGCTGCTACACACTGATGAAGCTTAAAAATTCCCTCTTCCTTAGTAATGACACAAATCAGCTTAGTGTTCTGATCCAATATATTGCAGGTTGTCAAGTGTTTCTTGGATCCCAAAACTTTTGAAAAGGTGAAGTTTGTCTACCCCAACAAAAATGACAGTGTGGAAGTCATGAAGTCGTACTTCGATGAAGAAAATCTTCCCAAAGAGTTTGGAGGAAAAGCCATATTGAAGTACAACCATGAAGAATTCTCAAAGTTAATGATTGAAGATGATCAGAAAGCTGCGTCATTCTGGGGATTTGACTACAAGGACTCATGAAGCCAGTAACGGTTTTGATGGAGCTGAAGTGGCATCAAAGTCGGTTGGCTCCCTAATCTCTCCAGCTAGCTATTTGCATCTTCTAATGTGCAGATCTTCATCTTTGGCAACCTTAATTTGGCTACGAACATTTTCCCTTCTCTTAACATTTCTCTTGCTGACACTGCATTTTCATGAAAGGTGTACTTATAAATCAGATCATCCTATTTTCAACGGTATTCATAACTGTATTGGCCACATAGGTTGAGCTTCTGTTATCCCTTCACATTAGGAAGCACTTTGTCTGTCAAAACACAGTATCTGAAACAAACTACAATTCAAGAGGGAAAACAGCAAGAAGTAGGGGGAAAATCCTAATTAAAAAGTCAAATTATGGTGCCAGATGACCATTTTTCAAGAATGAGAATGTTAGGTGCCTTTGGATTTTCAGAACTGGGTATGCTACATCAGGTAAAAGGGATCAAACAAGCCTTCTTTTGAAGTTTCGAGGGGTTGCTTGGTAAGTGCGAATCAGCAATCCAACTCCTACGCCAATTCCAACACAAATGCCGAGTCCAATCCCTACACCAACCCTGACACCTATTTTGAACCAGGACAATTCGCCATCTTCACTTTCTAAATACTCCTTCCTCCTCCAGTACATGTTTCCATAATCTTCTTCAGTTTCCAATTTGTAACTCTTGTACTCTGCTACCTGCAAAGCATAATTGTGATGGTATCACAAATGAGGTGCAGAATGTACGTTCCTACTATGTAGCCATTAATGACTTAAATCATAGTAGGAGCAAAGATAAGGGTGGCACTAAACTGAACGAAGTTCAATTCTAGAGATATACATACCTCAGAAAAGTGTCAAATAATCAAACAGAGGAGATTTTTATGTTGTTTTCAGCTCAAAGGGTTGAGCTTTACTTAGATCAAACTAAAGAAATTCCAGTCCATGGAAGGAAGATTATAGAGCTGATTAATCGTAGCCTACATATCAATATCCCAAAAAGTGCAAATTTCTCGGGACAGAACCAAAATAGGCCCTTCACATGGAACAGGAAAGAGCACATGCAGCTCTGCAGATTGTTTGCTTTTATAAACTATATTGATTTAGAGACCTCTTACACAGTATCAATCAGTGAACAAAAATTGTTTCAGTTGCATTGAATTATATTTACCTATAAGCATACAAAGATCCATCTAAATGATTTTTGATGCGTGCTTCAGGATCTTCCATACTTGAAGACTCAGAAACATTAAATACTTTGCTCCGATATGCTTACATAAAGCTGAACGAGAATTAATATGAAACTAAAGGGACTAAATCCAACAAAACACTCGGTCACCTAGGAGATAGAGGGACCACTTGTGGATGTTAAGTGACCATTTCACCACAACAGCTTAAGCTATTATGTAAAGTCAACTTAATTGAATTTTATATATTCACTAACACACACCCTCAAGTGAAAGCCTTTTGGGTTTGAAACTTGCACAGACTCACTCTACCTTGTGCTGAATAATAGGTGAATGGTAGGATTTGAACTCAGGACCACTTGGTCACAAAGGCTTTGATACCATGTTAAGTGACCATTTCACCACAACAACTTAAGTTGTTATGTAAGATCAACTTAATTGAATTTTATATATTCACTAACAGTGGAAAGCAGCCTCCTTCCATTAATGTCAGACTCAGAGCCTGCCAGTGAAAGGATATTGAAAACAATGTAACAGAAAGCATGAGGAGAGGTAGTTGAGTACTATCTCAGAGCTTGGAGAAAGTGCTCTACCCATACCCGTGTCATCTACGATAAGATGCTCCATGCAAGTTCAAGTATCAATGTCTAATGAAGCATGAGATCCTTTAAGACAGCGAAACATGTTTCAGTACAGGAAACAGACAGCAGGTTAGAACATCCCGTCTAAAGTTAATAATTGGGTAAGTACAGAGAATATCTGCACAGAAACATGGGGCTGTTTTGAGCAGTACAAGACCACTTCTTAATGCAACGTCTGATAATGTAATCAAATGAATTATCGCCAAGTTTCAAGAGTTTTACCTTAAGGTCATCACCAGATGAATCGTTTTTGAGGGATTCTGTTGTCTCGTTCTCCGGAATTGCATCCAACACACCCTTTCTATTATGCTTCTTTCCATAACTAAGCTGCATAGTCTTGGTTAATATGATAGGCATTCCTGAGAAACAGCCTGTAATGTAAACTTCAATGGTTGGTGATGGCGACTTAGGATAGGTGATGTGTTTTCCCTTTAAGAAGCCAGTACCATCTGTAATTGCAGATTCATGAGTCATACTCCACCTCTTCTCATTGCCTTTAAACTCCCCATTTGAGCCATTGTTGTTCGACATTTGAAGGACGCCAGAAAGAATAAGACGATCTTTCTCGTACACTTCAAATTTCACACTCCCAATTGTCCTAATACTATCTGCTCTTGCAAATGTAGCTTCTTCAGATATTTTATCTATTCGATCCCTTCTAAGAAGTGGCGAGATACCGTCCGAACACATGCCACTTTTAGCATTATTAACTTCGAATTGGGTATCTCGAGTTAGAGGTATCATTGCCTTTAAACTCCCCATTTGAGCCATTGTTGTTCGACATTTGAAGGACCCCAGAAAGAATAAGACGATCTTTCTCGTACACTTCAAATTTCACACTTCAAATCATCAACCTGAAAATTACCGATCCTAACATAAAAGACTCTCAAATCAAACCAAGATGAGGAAAATATGGTGCGAGACTGAAATGGTGAGTATCTGACACTGAAGATTGCAAATTTCTGCTTCACCATTGCTGGATGCTTCATAAGGACCCTCCATGAAGATCATCAGAGCTTAACCCTCACAGAAACCTCCCAACTTAGATTGAACTGGTAACATGTAAAAGATCGTACAAGTGGCAATCAGATACTCAGAAAAAGAAAACTTGTTGCAAAAAGAATCAAATATTTGTTTACCCAGATGAACCCAAAGAGGAAAAAGGCTTTACGATTGCACGTGAGATTAAGTTTAGAAGAAAGCAGAGAAACCCAGAAACAGCCTCGAATCACCTGTATCAAAATAGTAAAGAAGACCTAATATTTAGGAAACAGAAACCCTTAAAAATAGGAAAACGTAAAGAGAAAAAACACAAGAAAGCAACAAACACGGAAGGAGCAATCTTTAACTGTTCTATAAGTCTTGACTGACACCAACGAAACACGCATGCACACGCTTCAACACCTGTTCAGGAACAAGAAAAATCGAAAACTACACACAAATTTAACAAAGAACGAATCAGAGGTACAAAACCCACGAAGCTAGGCTCAAGTTGACAACAAACACATAAAAATCAAGAGATAAAGAAACCATCTTCGGCTGCAAGTTACCTGATTTATCATGTGAGCAGGAGCAACAAACAATGAAACAGAGCAAGCAACCTATGCTCTGCCAAAACCATGACCCATTCACTTTTATTCTTTTTTTGTTTGGGTGATAATCACAAAGAAGAAGAAGAACCTATCAACTCTTTGAATTTGGTGACTCAAAACAGAAAAATACCATTTTCATATACCTAACAAACCAAAATTGCCAGCTTTAACCAAACTAAAATATATTTCCAACCACACTATGAACTAGAGTAAAATTAAGCTCACAAATTTTATAGTTTTCTAATATTATATTGATATAGAAACAATGCAGTAAAGCTTACGAGTTGCATGAATGATGACATTTGTTCGCTGTCCGTACGTGTCTATCCTTGGCAACAATGCGCCGGAAGGAAAGCTATTAATTTTTTTAAAAAATTATTTTAAATTTAGATTTAATTTTAATTGAATTGATTAAAAAAAACTCATCTAATCCAATTGGTTTAATCATAAAAATTAAAAGTTTTGAACTGTTTAATTTTTTGTTAAATTTACTTTAATAATTTTTATTTTTAAAAACAGATTAATTTATTAATTAATCGGACAAATTTTGTAAATTAATATTTTTTATAAACTAAAATGAATGAATTAATATTTATTTTAAAAAAATTTAATTAAACTCAAAATTTTTGTTAGATTCATAATCTTTTTTTAATTATATTTTAAAATTTTAATTTTATTTAATCATTAGTTGAATTTATGTCAATCAGATCTTAAAATTCTTGTTTTTTCTATTTAACTATTTAACCGAATTTATTATTAATTCAAAATTTCAACTTTGCATGTATCAATATTAGTGATTCAAGTTTAAGGGCTTTAAAACCTTAATTAGTCTTAATATAGTTAGAAATTAAATACTTGGCAATGATAATTCATTAAATCCATTTCTTAAATTACCAAGTGTTAATTTTGGTGTATATGATTGAAAATTTATTACATATTTTAAAAATTTTTAGTTAATATATTCATAAAGAACAATAATTGCTAATATTTTAGAAAATGGGGAATAAGATGTAAAGTTGATATGGTGAATTAGTCCAAACATAAGTAGAGGATTAGGTTTATGCTTGGGTCGGGTTGGGCCGGGTCAATAACGGCCTGTGGCCGGACAGGCAGGAGTTGGGCTGGTCTGTGACCAGATGGGCAACGGACAGGTTAGGCCAGCTCGGCCCATCGGATTATGAATTTTTTACGTTTCAGTCGGGCCCTGCTCGACCTAGCTCAACCCGTAGCCCAAAAAACTCGTGTCAAAATTAAGTTGAATCGAACCGGGCTAAAATTGACATTCTAATTAGGTTAAGAAAATTTATTTATTAACGGACGATGGAAGCTGATCAAATTAAGCATAGACGGACCCCCTCTTTCTCGCTTATTCTTTGTCGACGATCTCATTCTATTCGCAGAGGCTTCCATAGACCAGATCAAAGAAATACGTGATATGTTAAACACTTTCTGCTCAGCTTCCTGTCAAAGGGTCAATCAGGACAAGTCTCGTTGCTTTTACTCTAGGAATATTCCGACTACCTGGGCTCACGCACTCAGCACCACCTTAGGATGCCGACAGACGACCAATTTAGGCCGATACCTAGGCGTGCCGCTTTTGCACGAACGAGTTAGCAAACGAACCTACCAGCATATTCTGTACAAGGTTTAACAGCGTCTCTCGAGGTGGACAGCTAACGTTTTATCGCTCGCTGGCAGAATCACGCTGACCAAGTTCGTCATTGCAACTCTCCCCACTTACACAATGCAGACAGTCCGCCTGCCGCGCCAACTTTGTGATGCTCTGGAGAACATCATGAGACAATTCCTGTGGGGCGCGACCCCCGACACCAAGAAGACTAGCTTGGTCAACGGGGACACAGTGTGTCTCCCAAAAGAGATGGGGGGACTTGGCATTCGTAAAATCAGGAAAACCAATGATGCTCTACTTGCTAAGCTCGGATGGTTAATGGTTACTAAGCCCAACGCTTTATGGGTTTAAGTTTTATGTGCAAAGTATAACTTTGATGCTAACAACCTTCCGCTTTTCTTTGATGTTACAGGAGATTCGATGATATGGCGGAGTCGCACAGTACATTCTACAAGGCATGAAATGGATGATTGGGGATGGCTCTCACACAAGATTTTGGCTTGATCCATGGGTGGAAGACTGGGGACTCCTTCTCTCTCGTGCAGTGGCCCCGATTCCTTTAGAAATCATCGATCTCAGAGTTCAACACTTTATCGACCATCATGGTAACTGGAATTGGGCCATTTTCACCACTTACTCTCGCCGACGATCTGCATGGCTATAGCTGGCATCCTTCCGCCTAAGCAGCATTTAGGGCCAGACAAGATTATTTGGGGCCACACGGAGAACAGTCACTTCACAACTGCTTCAGCTTACTCTCTGATTATGCAACATGAGGAAGTTCCGACAATCACTTACTGGCGGTCTATATGGCAGTGGCAGGGCCCATAACGAATCCGCACCTTTCTTTGGCTCTTATTTCACGATAAACTTCTCACTAATCAATAGTGGGTCTGCAGACAATTCTCTTCGGATGCTACTTGTTACCACTATCACCTTGAGGAATCCTCTCTTCATGTAATGCGAGACTGCCCCAAAGCCCGCGACTTATGGTCTAGATTCCCCTTGCAGGTAATCTCTATTGAATTCTTTACCATGGACATCAAGGCGTGGCTCATCAAGAACCTTCACATGCACCGATTGGTAGGGGGATTCGACTGGGCTATTATCTTTGGCACAATATGCTGGTTTCTTTAGTCCTGGCGGAATAAGGCCATATTCGATGAGCAATTTGCATGGCCGCCTTCGCCAGACCACCAGATCAAGGAATATGTTCACCACATCCACATGGCAGCAATTTGGCAACAACAAACTCGGATGGACAATTGCCCCCGACTGGACCTACTCATAGGTTGGAGCAAACCTTCCCAGAGCTGGGTGAAATTAAATACAAACGGAGCCAGCAAAAGCTCACGCATTTCAGCCACAACAGGTGGCTTATTGCGAGACAGTTCGGGGTCTTGGTTGGGAGGATTCGTACAGAACATTGGATGGTGTTTCACATTATCAGCTGAACTTTGGGGAGTCCTCTCAAGCCTTACCTTGGCTTGGAATTCGGGCTACCGTCATGTAGAGTTAGAAGTGGATTCGACCACAGTGACCAATATGCTTTCTTCTCCGTCAGCGCGAGCTTCATCTCTAAATCCTTTAGTGCTGGGCGTTACTAAATTGCTTACTCGCAGCTAGGTCGTTGTAATTCGACATATTTATAGGGAAAGAAATCGATGCGTAGATTGGCTTGTTAATTATGCCGAACAGTTCGACTTAGGGATCAGTACTTTTGAGCACCCACCTAGGGGCTGCATGCATTTCCTCTTAAGAGGATGAGTCCAGGGTTTGTCACCCTATAACTAACATGTAACTTGTTACGCTTGTATCCCTTAAAAAAATTTATTTATTTATTTAAACTATTACACGCAGGCTGTGGCTAGGTTTAAACTCACTTTGGATCCTTCGTTTACAGGTAAACGTTAGGTCCTAATAGACCGTATCAATTACCCATATGATTCAAGCAAGAGAATGTAGCGTTAGTTTTTCTTTTTTCTTTTTCCAAAAATCTTCATATCAATCCAAAAGGTAGGATTAGTGATGGGTTAAGTTAGGTTTGAATTAATTTTTTAAATCGAATTTAAATTAAATTTTTGTAAATTAAATCAAATTTAAATTAAATTAAATAAAGATAACTGCAATGTATATATGTATCTCTGTGTATAATAGAAGTAAATTTATGTAAGAATTAAATAGTTGAATATAAGTGATTATTAAATGAATCAATAATTTAAAGTAAAACAATTAATTTGACTTAAACAAATAATAATAGTTTTTTAACAATGAGCAAATCCACTAGTTTAATATGAAGTTCTATGTATGTAAATACATATTAAAACCTGTTTGACAATCAACTGATTGCATTAGCTGTTAGCTGATTATATCAGCGGCTAACTAATGGTAGATTATATCAGCTAATTTAATTAGCGGATAACATCAATTGTTTATTAAGGATGTTTGGTAAAATTAGATGTTTAGTATTAGTTATTTATATATAAAATGACTTATAAGGACATGACTTTTTAAAAAATTATAAAAACAAGAGTATTATATCCTAATATTTATTTGAATATTTTCATAAGATTTTAGATTTTAGATATTTAATTTTAAAAAAATTAAGTTTATAATTCTAATAAAAATATAGAATATATAATAATAATAATAAATATAATAAAATAATAATATTATTATTAATCAATTTTAATTTAATTTAATACTTTTCTATAATTTATAATTAATTAATCAGGTTTAATAAATTAATCAATTTTTAAACTTTAAAATTTTTATCTTAATTTTAAAAAAAAAAATAAAAATCAAAACGCCTATGACACTTAATTTAAAACCAAATTAAGTGTTATGGGTTTCTTTTTATCATTTTAATTTTTATAATTAAAATTAAAATTAATTTTTATAAAACATAATTAAACTTAAAATGATTTAAAAAATTCACAGATTGTGACACTTATGTCACGCCTGTAACAATTTCTGTTATGGGCATAACAGTTTTTTTTATGTAAAATAAAAGGTATAATTGACTTTTTGTATATTACATTTTCAACGGTGGAGTGAAATACTCTTATACTTGAACGTTTTCTCTTTAAGTTGATTAGGTTAAGTCTGCCAATTCAATCAGTCGTTTATCAAATATTTCTATGGATTGTTTGATATGTTCAATCAACTAAAAATTTTGAAACCACTAAAAATCAACGGATAAGCTGTCTATCAATCGGAACCTAAACTTTGAGGTATCATGATTGATGGGTTGTCCTCCAACTTTTGACCCTAAACTAACTATCTTTACCCATACATACGTGTTTACATTACACTTAATAGACATAAATACCAACTGATGTTGATTAGGAAACCTAATTCGCAGCCATAAGACAAGGCTTTGATTGAAGAATTTGTCTATCAAAACTGTAAATCATTATTCATTTAATTGATTGATGTGAAATTTTCTATATTTGTCTACATTGAACTAACACTTAAAGTCAAATTTGATTTAAAATTAATTAATAAAATTTAAAAATATCATATTTTAATTATAACACAAACTTTAATTATGGACTTAATATCAACTATGAACTTGTACTAATGGAAAAACGTCTTTTTTAATACGTGAATTTCTTAATTAATTAGAGAAACCGGACGTCTACAAATTTACTTACGCAAATAACATGAGACCTTAAAAGTTATTTATAGTAACGTTATTGTTGAAATATAAGAGTGAGAGTTTGTCCCACATTGAAAAAAGAGAGGAAAGAAGATCAACATATAATTCTAGTGAGCTACTCCACCTATCACCAATTAGTTTTATGATGAAATCTCACTTGGACTTGTATGTGGTCTAGCTTTCCTTCTCGTGTGGACCCGTAAGCCCATTGTAAATTCTAACATTGAGTTTCCTGATCACATGCTCAATATAAATCGATTTATATTAGTTAACGTCCTTTTTCTTTTGCTATATCTTTTATTGAGCTTTAAAATAAAAAATTCATTATTCATTATTCATTATTCGTTATTTTGAGCCAAACAATTAAATTAACAAGGTACAAACTTACCTCAAACTTACATGCCTTATATTCTGTTTGACCCTTGCACAACATTGGTGCCACTGTTAACCTACCCTCAATTGCCCACGTGGCGAGTTCATGTACTTACAAAATACCCTATGTTGTACACGTGGCAACTTTTTGAAGCTCTAAGTAATTATTGTGTCCACGTGGCAAATGGTAATGCAATTAAGGGGCCCGTGATTAAGAAGAAGGGGGTAAAGAAGTCATCTGGACGGATATGGGTCAACAACGTAACATGAGGAAGATTTGATAGGATTCGTATTGGACGGTCATGATGGAATGGGACCACAACTTATCTGATTATGACGATGATGATGACGTTTAAGTAATCCATCATAGACCCACAGAAAAAGATTAACCGGTTAGTTGACATATGGAATTCACAATAACCTTGGGCGTACACTTTAAAAGCTATTATATATAGATTAGTAAAATCTAAAATTACATATTTTTAAAAATTTAAACCGAAAGTGAAATTGATAAAATAAAAATTTTAATATTTAAAAGAAAGAACTTATATTAAACTGTTACGATTAAAGATTGAATAAAATTACAAAATTTTAAAAATGATCGAAGAAGGGAATCTTTATCTATAAAAATTTTAAATTTTAAATAAAAATAAAAAAGAGATTACTAAATAAAAATTAATTGGTTTATAAAAACTGATTAGTGTATAAAAATTGTTCTATTAATTAATAAATTAATCAATTTTTAACAACAAGAATTATTAGAATAAATTAAACCAAAAATTTGAAAAATGAACCGAAGAATTAGCAGGTTCAAGATATTTACTGTTAAATCGGTTGAATCAGTTTGATTTTTAAAACAATGAAAATTACTTAGTGTAAATGTTTTAAGTTTATTATTAACTATTTAAATTGAATTTATTTATTAATTTAAATATACATTTAAAATAAAAGATTATTACAAAAAATATATCTAAACAATAATTATTAACATAAAAAATTGTGAATTTTATTAATGTATAAAATTAAAAGTGGATTTTGAAATATTTTTAATATTTAAAAATTAAGTTGTAATAAAATTTATTTAATTATTAATACCTCATTATGAATATATGAAATTTAAGATCTTGATTTATTTATGTTATATACAATTTATGGATATTACTTCCATCCCAAAAATTATCAAAAGTATGTAAACAACTAAAAAGAGATTTTCCAATAAAAGGAATTGTTTAAATATTTTGTACATAATTAAAGTTTAAAAATTTAAATATGATTAAATTGTTTAATAAAAATTAAATGAAATTAAAATAAAATTAAAAAAGAGAATATCTTTTTTATAAAGAAAGTTAAAAATTAATTTTAAAAATCGTTAAATAAAAATTAACTAATTTCTTTTAATTTACAAAAATAAATCGATTAATTAATAAATAATTATTTTAAGTTTATTTCAATATGTTTTAAAATTTTAATTGAATTTAATTAATTTAAATATTTCAATAATAATAAGACTAACTTTACGTTGCACACGTAAAACCGGCACAATCTTTCTTTCACTTTGAGCGCTTTTGGTCTAAAACCCTAACCATGGTTAGGCGTGTCACTGGTCCCTTTAACCTTATTAGGCTTGTTTCGTCTTTCGACCCCATTTCCATTTCATAGCTCCAACCTTGTCTGCTCTTTTCTTCTCCAACGAAAGGGTAGTGTTCACACTCGTATATTGGATTGCATAAAGAGCAAAGGCATAACACATCTGAACTTGGTCATGTTTTGGAGCTTTTTTCTCATTATTGATTCAATATTCTGCTCAATGAAATGACCCTTTTGGTTTCTGCTTCCTTGGAGAGAAAAGGTAAATAATTTTTCTTGCAGAATCTTTTATAATATCGATCAAAGGTACGAGCAGAAGGGTTTATGCTGCAGAAAGAGTCGTGCTGTATTCATTTGGAGAGGCTGGAGAGTAGTAAAGAATGAAACTTTGTATCAAGATTTGATTTTTATATGTGGGTTCGAGTGTTTCTTGTTGTATAGAGTAGTTTAAGGTTACTATTTATTGGGAAAAGATTTGATGGGTAAGAAGAAACCTCAAAAGACAAAGGAACTCTCGGTGGCAATATCAGAAGCTTCATCGACAGGAAATGAAACCCAGCAACATCAACAACTGTCTCAGACTCCTCGAAAGAGAGGTAGGCCTCGCAAGATCGTTGAAAAGAGTACTGAAACCAAAGTGAAGAAAGAGCAACTAACTGGAGAAGGTAACACTGTTGATGGTGATCAATCAAAAAGGACTAAAGCTAGCAAGGAAGAAGAAGAAAAACAACAACAAGGGCAAAAGGTAGAGGCTGAGGGAGTCCTGTCGACTCATAAGCGAGGGAAAAAGAAAGAAAGTGAACAACCTGAAGAAAGAGAGCCTCCAAGAAGAAGCAGGAGGAAGAGCCAACCCAGAAAGAGCTACTAAATCGGTACTTTTACAAGTTCTATATATCCACTCTTTCCCGAGTTCTGCAGCTAAATTTGACAGAAACCCATATTGGAAAAACTTCAAGAGATGATGATCAAATTCAAAGAACTTCTGGTTACGAATTGCAGAATCAATGTTCTTGACGACTAGCTTCATCATTCTTAGCCAGTTAGCTTGTAGGATGTATTCCTCCTTTTGTCTGCATGTTTTTCAAGTGAAAGAGAGGTGCTTTTGGTTTAGGTGGGAGGTTTTGTATTGATTAATTACTACATATACATACATACATACATATCTATGTATGTAATATGTATGTATATATATATCCATTGTTGTGCCTGTCGTATCTTGAACTTGAAGAAGATCATTTTCTGTTCAAGCTGAAGAAAGCTTATAGGTAGAGACTTTCTTATTTGCACTTAAGATGAGTAATTGAACAGAGTTCTTGGTAAGAGTTAAAGAGCATAGGTTGATGATGAGGTGGCAATGAAACTACGTCGTATAGGGTTGTTTGGTAGATAAGAGCGGATCAATCACTGAGGATGATGATGAAGTCTAGTAGTCCTTGATTAGGACGTGTAACCTACTCCCCGTATTGGGCGCGTAGAGACTTTAGACTATCCATCCATATCCGTATCTTTGGGACCAAAAGAAAAGGATAGGAAAGACGGAGTGAACCACCTGAATGAATGAATCTCTCTCTCTTTCATAAATGGTTTCCATGAAGATGCCTTACCTTCTTCTTCTTCTTTTACTTTTTTATTAGGGATCAGGTTTGTTAACTTCGGTCGAGTTTAGTTAGACTGGGCTAGACTTTTTTTTTTTTCCTATCTCTACATACAAGAGCACTAGCCAATTAGCAATCTCTAAAGTTTGCCCCCATTTTCAGCATAATTATAGATTTAAGGGTTAATTATATAAAAAATTCAAATTTTTGTTAAATTTTTAATTATAGCCTAAATTTTAAAATATAGTAATAAAATCTTAAACTTTCAATTTTTTAATTTTAATGTGAACTTCAAAAGCAATAATAAAATGTTCAAACATTTAATTTTTTTATATTCTAACCCGATATTAATGTTTTCGTTGAGTTTAAAAATGACCTATATCATATTATATAATCCCAAAGACTTGAGTGATGCAGCACGCTATAATGTGATAATAGTTTAATGCATCAGAAGAACAAACAGAAAATAAATGGTTGAGAGCATATGGAGAATAATAAAAAACGTTGGTTTAGAATTGAATAAAATTGAAAGTTTGAAAATTCTATTATACTACTTTTTGAAGTTTGGGCTAAAATTGATAAAAATTGAAAATTTGAACATTTAATTGTTACTTTTTAAAGTTCAGATTATAATTAAAAAATTAACTAACAGTTTATCATCCTAATACGCTATAACGTGACAATAGTTTAAACTTCTTTTGTCATCCTAACACGCTAATACCATGCAAATTAGTCCCTATATTCTGCATAATTATAGATTTAACTAAGGCAAATACACCCCCACTAAAAATTTGTTTAAGCAACTCATAAGACTATATAACATACCTAAATACTATATCTTAGTATGCCAAGAAAGGCCGCCAATAGAATCTTGAGGTGTCACATTTTACACAAAAGGTTACCTACCATCTTTTCTCAATCTTATCAGGCGTTTCCTCTCGATGCTCGTTGGCTAGGAATTAGGTCTTCATTATTACATCTAACTTTTCAAAATCACCCCTCTTAGAAGTTAGAACAAATCTAAAATTTATAGCTCGAGTTCGATCAACTTTGATTTTTTTATTTAAAATTTGAAAATAATTATCTATATTTATTAATTTAATTTAAATGTAGTTATTTCAAACTGAGTTTAGGAATTAATCCGGGTTATTATATTAGTGACATACGGATATAATTAGTCAGTGTCTGATGTTTATATTATATGCATTTCGTCGTTATTTTTAACCTAAATTTAAGAGAAATACTTTTTTAAAAAAATTGAAAACTAAAACAAGTTTTTTTAAAAAAATTTTAAAGATCCTAAAATTTTTTTAAGATTTTTTAAACTGTAGTAGAAGTTAATGTCGTTTGCTACATAATATTTATGTCCCTTGTATTTTGTTATTAGTCATTATCAATAGTCTAGCTCTTTTAATTAAAATTTAAGAGGTTTCGAGGATTCATGAAACCTCTTACATTGTATTCGTGTAAACCAACGACCATACTGGGATCAAATCATTTGTTTCGATTAATCAGTTCTTACCATATTTTATTAAATTTTATCTACATATTTATATAAGATCCACGCAAATATGTAAACAAAATTAAGAGACATGGGATTAAAATACTTTAACAGGAACTGAATGCTCCAACCGGCGTTACCCGTGAACTTCCCAACTTTAGCTAGAACACTGCATGAGTGGAAATGCTCAAGCAGCCTCATACTGGGCCTTCCAGGACGCCTTCACATCAAAGTACTAGCCGCCCAAATGTAAATGTAGAGATGTTAATGGGTCGAGCCATGCCGAGCCCAAGCCATGGTGGCCTGTGGCCTAACGGGCCACGATGGCAGGTCAGGCCAACCCGGGCCTCCTATTTTTTTAAAGAAAAAATTTCAAAATGACGTCGTTTTGTCGCCATTTTGGAAATAACGGTCGCTCGTTTTGGAAGTAACAGACAAAACGACGTCGTTTTAGAAGTAACAGTCGGACCATAAGCCAAGTCGATCGACTATGGCCTACCCGAGGTTCGGTCAACCTGGGCCAAAATCGGGCCAGCCGGGCCCTTTTGACATCTCTATGTAAATGTAAGGTATGCTAACAGTATATTTGCACAGGGCTAGTGAAATTATAAATAATAAAATATTTGAAAATTTGGTCACTTTAATATTTAACTTTAAGTACGTGATTGTTTCTATTTTTGTTTTCAGATTCAACTAAAAATATATATTTATTTAAGTTTTTGGTTTTTTATTTTTGGTATTGATTTCTTTTTATTTTCAAAAATTATGAAAATCATAAAAAGTGGTTTTCATTTTTTGTTTTTGTTTTTTTATAATTTGATTTACTATCAGCTAAATATATATTATTTAATATATTAACTTTTAACAAAATTGTGAATAATTTAATTCAAAATGTTTTTTCATTAATATGTTTAATAAAATAAATTTAAAAATTATAAGTGGCGTACACAGTTTTTAAATATTAAATAAGTGATTATATTTTGCATACATAATTTCTAATTTGTTTGTCATGGAAAGTTCAAATTTCTTCTTTAAATTTTTTTAAAGAAAACGTTTTTCTTAGACTTTGGTTTAAAAAATAACGATGAAATATATACAATATAAATATCAAATATTGAATAATCAATTGTCAGTAATATAGTTACTCATCTCAACTTTTAAACTTGACCTGAACTAATTAAATTTGATTTAAATTAATAATTTAAGATAATTAAAATAAATTATTAGTTTGAGTCATATTTAATTAATTCGATTCAAGTTTAAAAATTGGGTTTAATGGTCATGTAAAGCATTTGATTGGTACAAGTGAGATATTTATGACACGTGTATTTCGTCATTATTTTTAATCGAAGTGTATTTCGTCACTAAAAGAAGATTTTTTTGAAAAATATTTTAAATACTTCATCTTTTTAGAATTTAGTTGAGAAGCTTGACAATGGAGGTCAAGTTTTTCTAAAATGCTTGTGCGCGCAAGCAAGCAATTTTAATTTAAGAGTCGTGAATGGAACAAAGATCTTCACAACATATTGCATGTGGATGTATTAAAAACAACCTTTCTATTAAGTAAGAGTAAGGTTACGTATTATTGAACTTTTCCAAACTCTACGTCTCAGTGAGACTTTAATTAGATGTTGATGATGATGAACAATGACTCTTATAATGCATGAAAAGAAATATTAGGTTATTTCAGCGGATCCCTGAAATTTCGATTTGTGGTTCAAGCTTAACAAACATGGTTGTGCAACATGTTTAGGAACCTCTCAGAGGTTCTTCCTTCAATTTGCTAAGTAGAGGCATTTTGGCAGCTCATGGAAATAACTTCTGTATTAGTTATAAATAAAGTTGCATATTACTAAACCTTCTTAAACTCCACACTTTTACGAGATTCTTATCGAGTGTTGTTGTTTAAGCATTTGGCAGCTTCATTATCCCTAACTTCTCATTAAGTATGTTCATTCCCTTTCATAAACACATCTAAATACAACAAAAAGACAAAACATACCTTTCACATGCTATTCTTATTGGAGCATTGAAGTGACGTTCTTCACTCTTTGAGAAATTTTCAGAAACTCTTTTATTTTTGTTTGTACATTTTAACTTCGGCTGTGTCCTTATTGCCCTTTCTGTTCTTGAAAACTTCGGCTGTGTCCTTATTGGCCTTTCAGTCGGAGCATATTTTTACTCTTTATGGTAGTGCGGTTAGTTGGAGGAGTTCCAAACAACCAACCATTGTAGATTCAACAATCGAAGCATAGTACATTTCAGCGTCAGAGGCGGCAAAGGAAGCAATTTGGATCAAGAAGTTCATCACCAAACTTGGAGTGGTTCCTAGCATTGTTGAGCCCATAGTATTGTACTGTGACAACAACGGTGCTATTGCGTAAGCAAAGGAACCCAGGTCTCGTCAATGGTCCAAACATGTACTCAGGAAGTTTCACTTGATCAGGGAGATAATGGAGCACAAAGACATAACATTGGAGCGAGTTCCCACTGAAGAGAATCTAGCATATCCTCTTATTAAGCCATTGTCTCAAAAGAGACATGATCGTCATATGGACAGATATGGTATTAGATTCATAGGGGATTGACTTTCGTGCAAGTGAGAGATTATTAGTTTATGCCCTTGCAACTAATTAATTAGATGCAAATTAATGTATGACATTATTTTGAATTAATGGAAAGGCTTTATTTATCTTCATGTATTAATTTAATTAATATTTTATGTTTTAATACTAAGATAAAATCCTTTGAATAATTATTGTGTAATTGAAATTATGATGAGATCATAATTATGAGATTCAATTTACACTTAAGTATTATTCCTAA